>OZ026599.1:37942436-37957436 GCA_964020085.1 Micromussa lordhowensis | reverse complement strand
GAAATGTAAAAAAAATGGGGGGTCACCAACTTCGTTTTGGAGAGAACATGCCCGGAAGAACACCTACCGGTAAATTTGAGTAAATTGGGCTTCGTTAGCGAAGAAGGCCACAGTGGCTGAAAACCCCAAAATATTGCAATTAGAGCTTTGAAGGGGTATGTTCTCTGCCAAATATGTTTTTAAATGGAGCTATTAATTAAGTGAATATAGTCAACTGGTGAGGAGCCGCACGCCGGCAGGATTCGATGTCTCAAGGACAGAAATCGTGAACTTTTTTTACCTTCCCACACTGATTTTTTGGTCATTTTTGGACAATGTAGAGATAATTGTAAATAAAATGAGTTTCTGGAAAGAAAAGTAGAGGTCACCGACCATTTAAGAGCGTAAATTGTGATTGAACTGTCGTCGAATTCCAAAGTCACGCTGTTGCGGGACATGACGGAGCAGGACTGGTATCCACTTGCTGGTCGTGACGTAGAAGTCAATGCCGCGAAGGAAAATAAGAGGGATTCGGCGAGGGTCAACTATGTGTACTTTTGCAGCTTTTTGACATTTGTGGATTACCTGAATTACCCGGCTAAGTCTTTGAAGAACATTAAGGAGACTTTTGTGTTATCATCATTCCATTGATCCAGCTCACGGTGGAATCAAGAAGGTAAGAAATTTTCCTTCTTGTTTGACTTTGCGTCGCGGATGCCATATTTGTTTACAAACCTTTGCGTGACACTTTCCTCGCGCGGACCTGGCAAACTCGCGCGCGAACGGCTTACGTGAGATGCGCAGAAAACTTGCGCAGAAACAATTAGCGCGAATGTCCTTAAGATCCATTTATTTGTGAACAATATTTATCATTAGTAGAATTCTACTAGTATATTAATGCAAATGCTGTAATCTGATTGGCTGAGCCATTGAACACTATCAGCCATTGTTGTGGTCGACAAAAGTGTAACGTTTTCTCGTTTTGCTGAAGTTTTGAAAGAACATTTGGAAACAAATGAATAAACAAAATTTTCGAGAAGACTAAAAGGAGAGGACTTACGGTTTCTTGAATTTAAAAAAAGCCCGAAAAAAAGCCTGAACGTTTTGATAGAAAATGATAAGCGCGCGTACACAACTGCGAATGTCAAATTAACAATTAATTCAGCTCGTGCGAGTTAACTCTCTAAAGCGTGAAGTTTAATACTAACCAGAAATAATTGAAATCGTTATTTGAAAGAAATTTCAGTTAGAATTCTACTAAAACAATTAGATTGTTCGCTCTCGATTTCTACGAGGCGATAGTTGATTCGGCCTTCAGCCTCATCAACTATCACCTCATAGAAATCTCGAGCTCATAATCTAATTGTTAATTACTGCTTTGATCATCAAAAAGAAATTGAATTTTGACCCTGTCCCAAGGGTCAGGCATTTGCAATCTTCTCAAAGCTCCACTGAGGAGAGTTGCACATCAAATGTTCTACCATCCCTGGGACCCTGGGATCCCTTGCAAATTTCTTTCGAAAAAGTTAAAAAATGAATAAAATAAATTAATTACTGAGGCCCTGTTAGGGTAAATTCCGATAAGAAACATGCCTCTGAAACAGCAACATGAAGGAGCTGTAATGATGACAAATGACAAGCCACTTAAAACAGAAATTACAATAGCGACAAACAGAAAAGTGAAATAGACGACAACATTAAATTGGCATTTAAAAATTAGACAGCGACTTGCAGCACATTTGCCCGGCAGGAGAAATTGTATTTTTCCTTGAGTGTTGACAGTCTGCTCGTTTTGAGGGACTACGTTTGAAACATTCCGTGAACATGTTGCTTACCTGCATGCATCCTATATTGTGACGCTGAGCTTGGCATTTTGATTAAAACTGCTCACAAGTCTAGTATAAGTTTTGCTTCTTATCATGAATATCATATTATGATATTCATGATAAGAAGCAAAACTTATACTAGACTTGTCAGCAGTTTTAATCAAAATGCCATATTATTTATCCTCGTCCGGTTTTCTTCAGAGACTGCTGCAGTAGCTTTACTTCAAGAAAACATTATTGTTTATTGTTTTGTTTGCCAAAAATTGTACAAATCAAATAAAATCTACTTACTTAAACTCTCATGGCGAGGAAGCCCAAGAGAAGCCACTGGGCTTATAAGGAATGGGCTCCCTCAGTTAGATAATTAGAACAAAATATTATCATAATTACACATGGGAAAATCAATGGCAGAGCTACAGTAAATCTTAAAATAAGTATATTAGATAGTCGTACTAATTATAGTTCTAGGCTAAAAAAAAGTGAAATAACAAAAAGAAAAAAAACACTTAGTGGAGCACAGAAAGATAGAGAGACCAAAAAGAGAAAGGCAAATGCACAAATGTCACGAACCCCTCGGAATTGTGTAGTTCCGTCAACCTCATTTTACAACGATATGTTTTTTTTTTCTGGATAGGACCCGTTCTACCAACAAAAAAATAACGAGCTTCAAACACTTCACATAAGGATCAAAAAGTACATTTTCTCTCTGCATTGCAATTTTGCACTTAACAGGTCTATTACACTCTTTCTTTTTAGATAAGAATATAGTTTATAAGAATATTGAGGCTGAAATTTGTGAAATTTTAAGAATATTTTAAGAATAAACCCGAGGCTAAGATTTTGACAATATAATTTTGTTTGTTGAAAATGTGTAAATACAATACAATTATATTTTTAACTAAACTGTATAAAATTGTTCCTTTTTCTTAACAGCAAAACTAGCTAAAAGGCAACAAAACACCATTAGCCATATGTTCGATATTAAAACATTTCTGCAAGATGTTATGTGCATCATACCAAGCTTTGATATCTGCAGGCAGGCTCCAAAAATCACTTGAACACCATCAAGACACCACATTCATTTGAAAACAGTCATCAGGGGAAATACTTGAATCCGTCGCTCTGAGTTTGTTTACGAAAAACAAGCACGCAATTGCAAATGTTTGCTTTATATATTTGTGCTTCCAGCTTAGAATAATGTATGTAAAAAATATAGTGTAATTTACAAATAAGCTTTTATGCTTAAACAATATCATGCAGTTAATGTGAAAATATTTAGCACAAAATTTGAAGGCTAATGTAAATATTTTAGTTCTATTAACCTTGTGAAGTCTGCGGAAACTGGTGCCATCACGCAATGTATCAACAGATAGTAGTTCATACAGGGAACCTTTTCACTAGCATGGACTTTGACACCATGCATATCTGTCTGTAAAACCTCGGTTGTTTATAAAAACGTTGATTTTAACAATAAACAGAGGTCAGTTAGTCAGCTAGTGAAGTCATTTAAGGTATATGTATTAAAGTGATAACGTCGAACGCACTTTCATAATCTTTGATTACTACTAGTCTAAGAATATCCACATGAATATTTTCAGCCTAATTCCGCAGAAAAATAAGAATATTCAGACTGTGTCAGAAAAAGGACATTCTTATAAAAGAGTGTAAGTTTGGTAAATTTAATTATCCGAAAAACAGAATGTTTTGGGGACTGAATTAAGAGAACACATTTGCGTTTAACATATCAGTATCTTCAGATGACATTCCAACAGCAAGATGCGAACCGACATTGTGACGTGAAAAGGACAGGGGACATAGGGAACCCCCCTAACAGGACTTGATGAATATTTGAAGATGAGGCCTCTACTCACCGAGAGGTTGTTTTCAGGAGGGTCCTCTAAAAGATAAGTCTAAAATACAGATGTAACAAAAGCTAATAACTTAATAAAAGTGAAACATGAAAGTTAAATATTAGTAATAAAAGCTAAACACTTGAGACTACATCTCTAGAACTAAGATAAACGACTATAATCAGTCCGCATAATTTGTATCTGAGCGAATGTTTTGCAATTCATGTACTGGTTGCTGTTTCATACCAGGCCAAGTGATCTGCAGGGTACTGGTAATTAAGATAAGAAATAACTTTCACCTAACTCAGTATGAATTATTTCATATCAAACTATTTGAGCTTGTAGAGCATTCAACCGTTGAGTTAGGGCAAATTAGGAAAGCTGTAAAGCCGCATGCTTGGACACGAAGACTTTGGAGATACAGAGCCGCGTTGCTGCTGGCGGATCATTATTTGTTCCTGAAAAATAATTTATCGGGATAGCGAAAAAATACAGTTGAGACAGAACAATAGAGTGATCAATGTCTCTCTTATTTGTCATTGCAAAAGCCGCTTTCCCAATTAGTTAACACGAAGAATGCGACTTTTAAGACAGATCGGCCAAATTACCATCGGTCGTACGTCTTACCTGAACAGTTAGTAACCAGTCTTGAATAACTAGAAACTTGAAACTGAAGGAAATGGTGGACTTTCTTCAATATAAACACGCCTAAACGGAAGCAATGGAAACCATGAAGTTGTAAAATATCGCTCCAGTTTCCACGGTCAACATGGCGCTTTCGAGCGAACTATATCATTTTCAGTACTTTGTACATGAAGTAAGGAGTGCCAATAACTGTCAAAATGGCGAGCTTTTGGATTTATGTGGAGGCAAACATGACCTGCATTGCAAGCTTATCTTTCACTTTTTTGCAATTTCTTGGAGCAGTAATTTTGGCCTTTTTAGTTGGCCGTAAGCTTCCATCGTTAGAGAAGTGGATAATTGCGTGGCTATTTTATGATGCGATGACACATTTTTCACTGGTACGTGTTAACAATAAACTGACCTGTTTCCCTCGCTCCAGGGGGCGTACTAAAAGAGAGGTTGCTGTTAGGTCTTTTAGCGACTGACATGAGAAAATATCAAAAGTTAGTTTAATATACGACTGCATTAGTCACAACCTAGCGATCATTTGGGCTTATATGGGTTACGATAGTTATTGAACAGCCTCCTAAAAATAATTGCGTGACAGGCTATGATAATGAACCCCAAAGCAACATTTTTATTCATGTACAAATCTGTTTCTTAGGAAGGACCATTTGTTTACTTCTCACTCACTGGATCTGTCAATAAGTCCAACCATATCCTGGCTGAAGTTTGTGAGTATTTTATTACACAGGGAGGAAATTACATGGTAAAATTCCCCCCCCCCCCACCCCCCCAACAGACAGCCCAGTTTTTTTGTTGTCAGCTCCTTTGAAGTCTGTAATCAAGTGGTTCGAAATTTTGTCAGCTCCTTTGAAACAAATTCTAACGGCCTTGTACTAAATGTTACCCTCCAAGGGAGGGGGGGAGGTGGGTGGGCTGGGAAGGAGGGGGTGTGTCTGCAGATGAAATGGAATGTCCCAATCTCATCACCATCAGGCTCATTTCTGTGTCATAATTATTTACAAATATGACACAAACAATAGTTCCCACAACAAATAATATCTAGATCTTATATTTTATTTTAATTTTCTCTGCCAAAACTTTCAAGGGGGCAGAAAGAGAAGGGAATCAGTGTCACAGAGTAAGCACAAAGTGAATTAGGAGAAAATTTTCCCAGACCAAACACCATTACTAATCCAAAGATACTGACATATAAAGCACACTTTCAGTAGATTAGCGCGAGGCTGAAACTGTTTTCTTTTGCTGATAGTTCACAACAATTTTTTTTTCAGGGAAGGAATATGGCAAGGCAGATTCAAGATGGCTGTTTTCTGATCCAACAATTGTTTCTTTAGAGATTCTTACAGTTGTCATCACTGGACCCCTGGATCTGTTGTTGATCTATGCCATTAGCAGTGACAAACACTACAGGTAAACAAATCTCCTTTTTTGTTATGTTTTCTGGGAAACGAAAGGTGCATGGTCATTATTTTTCCGATATAAAAATAAACAAAGAAACAAAAAACAAAAGTAGGTTACATCCTACAGGGGTTAGGTATTACAAGTAAATTTATGCAGCAATTATGTAGAAAATGAGAAGTGTTACTTTCTTCCAACAGACACTTTGTGCAGATAACTTTATGTGTTTGTGAACTGTATGGAGGTATGGCTATTAACATCCCATACAAATAATATTATGTAAATTTACCATAGTTTCCCATTACACTTAGACATATTATTATAGGCTAAAGAAACAGATATGTAACATATTACATGAAAGACTAGCAATCTGAGATTTGAGCCAAATAATTCCACAGCAATAAAATAACACTATCAAGTTTAACGGGTCTAGTTGCGAAACACATGCAGCAGCCTTCCAATACAATATGTTGCAATGAAATATTGCATACAAGCAAGTACAAACGGTCGTCATAACAAACTGCACCACGGAGCATGGTCACCCTGAGAGACTGCTGGCCAGGATTTGCTCGAGTCAAACTTTGCCTAAATTTCATTTAGCAGCATAAATAGCCAGGAAAGAAAACGAAGGCTCTGTGGTACTTCATTGATCATTTATCTTTTGGTATAAATAGGTCTGCAAAAATTGCCCTCAACTTGACAAACTCTCCACATTGTTTCTAGGTTGGATGACGTTTTGTCCAGAATGGTTGACTGGTAGCCCAAGTTTGGACACAAGCTCCTTATTGTATCTGTGGTGTTACTTAGTGTTTTTCAATGGTCTCTGGGTTGTCAT
Organism: Micromussa lordhowensis; assembly: GCA_964020085.1. Classification (NCBI taxonomy): domain Eukaryota; kingdom Metazoa; phylum Cnidaria; class Anthozoa; order Scleractinia; family Lobophylliidae; genus Micromussa; species Micromussa lordhowensis. The sequence continues at coordinate 37,950,900 of OZ026599.1, read as the reverse complement.
TCCTTTTCTTTTGTTGTGGCATTCTTGGAAGGAAATGGAAGTTATGCACACCAGTGTATCTACTACAACCAGAAAGAAGATACGATGAAAGACTGCCTCTTTCTTCTTTATATTTTGTGTGTTTTCTTATGATTTTCCCTCAAATGCATTGTTCAGCTAGGCCACCTCAAGTACAAGATCATTTGGTTTTATCAACTGAGTTGATAATGTGAATTGACCACCTTAAAGAGGTTCGAAAGCTAACGTTTCGAGCGTTAGCCCTTTGTCAGAGTGAATCAAGGAATTGTGGGTTAATTGTGTATGGTTTATAGTCCAAGTTTATGCTAGCATAAACTGAGGTTAATAAGCCTGAGAATTAGGCCCTTTGTCAACACACTCACTGTAATACTAGCAATAAGGATGTCTCTGTTCCTAGGTCACACAATGTGCAACACTTGGATAAGCCTTTATACTAAGTAACGATAGATACTAGTCCAAAGTACAAGACAGAACAATGAACAGTAAGCGATTATTTGACTACAATGTATCTTTCTCTTTGGCAAAGTCCACTGTAACCTCTAGCACGATATATTCGCTAGACTCCACAAAGGTTCCATTCATACTATCACATGCTCATCATGCTCATGTGCTCCATCATTTTCCGTACACTGTCCTTCCCCAGTCATTTCTGTTGGGTTTCGGTTCACTCACAACAGCGTTTTTCCCTCCCTCCCACCCTCAGTTTTGTCTGGAACCTTTGTTTCTGTCGTTCAATTTTTACCCAGGTTTACTATATATTTAGCACGACCAGAATGTTTTTTGCATGGAGATCATTATTGTATTCCTCTCCATCCATATGTATCTTTACGATTAATCTGTACATTACAGCATTTTACTGGTCTAGGTTTCATTCCTTCATTGGATTCCGGGGATGTAGATCTACTGTCTTGCTTCCTAATAAAAAGAGTGGCAGGGAAGTGCAACCCCTGGCTGCACTTTACCCCACAGTAAGGCTTAGCCCTTGGAGACAGGTCCGGAAAAATATCCAATCCAGGGTGTGGACCCCCGGTCACACCTGATCTGTACTCCACCCAGGAGGGGCCACCCCTCCTGGTTCCCCTTAGTCCCTAGTGACTGGGAGATATGGGCCTCACCCCCTGGATACTGATCAGGACCCCCTGTCCAGGGTGACTACCCCTGGTATCACTCGATCATGTCTCCCCCCAGGAGGGCTTCTCTCCTGGTCCTCTTACCCCTAGAGTTAAGCGCTTCCCTGCCACCAGAAGTTGCCCATTACCTCTTGTGTATTTTCTGTTACCCCCTGCTTAGAACCTCAAAGCAAACCACGGCCAATTAGAAGAGTTTATTAATACAGAGATGGAGCTACGCTATTGGTTGGTGCATGGTAACGTGAAAAACAACAGAATAAATTAGTTGAATGAAAAGCGTTTGTTGATACCGTGAGGATTTGTTCTAGAGTTTTGCAGCTTTCCGTGCTTCCTTGATGTAGGGAAAGGCCGCAGACTGCAATATATTGCTTAGAATGATTGGTACAAGTACACTTTTTTTCACTCACTCCTGATGGGTATGATGTGTGTCTTAAAGTTTTATGCATCTTCCAGACATATAACAATTTGTTAGATAGTTTCTATGTGTACCTACAAACATTGCCAAAAATCTTGGAATGAAACTGTGCTAGAGATGGATTACCCATGTGGGATGAGAAATCTGTCTCCACTATAAATTTGGCTAGTGTCCCAAACACCTTTGTCAACCATTGTAGGTGCATCATCTGTATTAATTAAGTAAATATTGCCAATTTCCATGCTATTGCTACCTTAATTGTCAGATACTCTGAGGTCACTTGCTTTCAGTCCTTAGCGGGCAACCTTTGACCAGACCAGTAGAAAATCAGGCTGTGCTTTTTCAGACAGACAGACAGACAGACAAAGTGTATGCAACAACAATGAACAAAATTTTAGACTGGAAGGAAGTTATCTTCATTTATGACACTTTTCCAGGTGTAGAAATTTGTAATTTTTATACCACACTAAATATAATGTCTTGGAAGTGGAACCCTCAATATTATCATTACCTTTTCAGTTTTGCTTTAGAAGCACTCTTCTAATTACCTGATAATTTGTTAAATTAATAATTACAATTTTTTAATTATTGTTAATATTATTGTCAGTAAATGAGTATTTTAAGAGGAATATTTAGATGTGGTTAGTAAGCTGTCAATGTCATCTATGGCTTTGTTAGTCTGTTCCAAAACATTCTTGATCATCACTTCTCTGTCTGGAAGATTTGGGATGTCTGCACAATCTAAGTTGCCACTTTCAAGGTCTTCCTGGAGAAGATTGAGAAAAGAAAAACATTCATTTGATTGACTAAGTATATACATAGTAGGGAAACATGTGACAGCTAGTGCCAAGAAACTTACTGTGCTGTGAAAATACTATTTTTTACATATTCTTAGCATTAGTTGGCCTGAATTTTAACAACCTTGCCCAATGATCTACAACCCAGTTTAGAGGTAATCAAATGGTGCTATTCATGATGTTATTAAATTCTGAGTCTCCTGTAACCTTATTCTCCACACCCATAGCAAACTTGGGAATTCTATCAACAACAGGTAATTTTAGTCATAGCATCAAGGGCGAATCAAGCATACTCAGCCATAACATGTGTTACAGGTTATGGCTCTTGATGACAGCGCTGCTATTGAATGGTATTGGCAAGTAGTTTGATCTGTGTTTCAGGATTAAAACCATGTGAAGAGGCAGTTAGAATTTAGGCTGAAAATATTTTTTTCTGATTAATGTATTATAAAGTATTCATTCCAACAAACACCTTGTTTGCAGATTTTTCAGTGTCCTTAATGAGTGGTCTCTGCACTAACTTTGTAGCATGTTGACTATGAATATCTGTCAGTGAGGTAATATTTAAGGAAATATTTCGCAAATTTAAGGATCACAACCAAGACAAGAACTTGAATGAATGAATTTTCTACACTAGTTACAGATGGGCTGCTTTCACTTATCACTTAGGCCAAGTTCACACTAGCAACATAATGACATATGAAGGACATTATGTCATTTTAGAAAATAACCCAAAGCAAATATGCACGCTGATTGGTTTAAAATTGTGTTTCTATAACTCGATAGAAACACAGAACTAACACAAGCTGTTGACGTAATGATGGCGCGAACAAAGAGAATTTACATTTTGATGATCGAAGTAAACAAGTGGTTTTTCTTTTTCTTTGCCGCGGTATTTTCTAAAGGAAATAAAAAACATGTTCTCCATGTTCCTATTGAGTTATAGAAACACTCATGAAAGTTTGGGAGAACTCAAACAAGCTGTGGAAACGAGCCGCAGGCGAGTGTTTCCACAACATTTCTCGTTCTCCCAAACTTTCACTCATGTTTCTATAAATTGATAGAAACATGGCACATGTTTTCTTTTTCTTAAATGTTGCAGTATGAAGATCCTGACATAACAACATAAATATAGCAACATAACAGCATGAACATGACTGTAACAACATAAGGAAAAAATGGATATTTTTGTTGTCTCTATGTCAATGTTCACATTACTGACATTAAGTAAATTTATGTCATTAAAAATTTATGTCGGTAATGTGAAATAGGCCTTACTACAGAGCATTTTATTCCTGTCAGCTTTCTCTAAAAAATCATTACTATCATCCTGTACTTTTATGCAATACAATAGTTTGATGTGAAGGCTGGAGGCAAGATACAAGACAAGGGCATCTGGTAGGTAACTTCTGGTTGCTGCAGGTTATTAACTTATGGGCATGTGTTAGAACAGTGACACAAATCTCTCTCTTAATCTCTCACTCTTCATGCAGGGTCATAAAATAATCAGAGGTTTTGTTAGAAACAATGAAAACAAAGGATACAGTTAAATCTTTTTATTTTCTCTACTTCGGCAGTAACAGCCCTGTATATAAAAAAGGACGAAATTATACACTTTAGTGGCTTCAAGAAATAGCACACAGAGAATGTGCATAATTCAATGGAATAAGAGAAGTCCATTTTAAAATACAGTAAAAAGTTATATACAGGAATATAAAGAACTTTTTAAACTCTTCATAACAAGCAGTGAAATGATTTCTATGATATCCAAGGTTAGAAGTAACTATCAATGAGGTTTACAACTCAAGAAATGAAACAAGGGAAAAAAAGCTTAAACTTAAAACAGCAACAACAGCCACAACATACTAAAACAGCTCACCCTCTTTTTTCGGGGTCCCATATTGTGTCTTTATAAAATGTTCGCCTCTGTGTGGGCGTGGCCTTTACCCAAGCTGCCCAGTGAAGTGCTGTCTGTAGGTACCTGGATTGCAGTGTCATTATGGTGAAAGTGAGATTTCTTGTCACAATTTTTATACAGTATATTGTCAACCAGATAAGTTATGAGAATAAAGAAAATCATAAATTCTAGGGCATATTCTAGAGACGTAAAACATTTGGTGATCACACGGATCATGTGTACTAAAGGCATCTGCGGTTGATTGTCGATCAATACTCTAGATTGATATCTTCATCAACACTCAATCAACCTCTTCATTGACACTTGATCAACATCTTGCTCAATGACTCGGCCGACACTTGATCAACGTAGTAGTAGTATAGGTTCCAATATAATTTAGCCAGGTTTTTACTTTATTCAAGATGGCCACCAACAAAAGTTCGAGAAAAATGGCACAAACAGGGGGAGCAGATGTGCAAAGGTGTAGGAGAAACGCTCATGTGACTAACCCCCAGTGAGGTGGATGTCTTGGTTTTAATTTATTCAAGATGGCCACCAATAAAAGTTTGAGAAAACTGGAAAAAGTGTGCAAAAGTGGGCAAAAAGGTGGCCCACTGAAAATGTGGCGTAACGGAAAAGTGGGCAAAAAGGTGGATCACTGAAAAGGAGGGTTTTGACATCATGGCAAGAGGGGATCGATACCCCCTCCCCCTCCTCTTGGGTAGGTTGAAGTCATGGAAAAGGGGGATACCCTATCAACCAATCAGAACGCAGGATTTTCACATTCCATTCCAGCACCATTTTGAAAACTGCGCGCTATTGGAAGCGAGCCTAACTGGCTTATAAGTAAAGTATAGCAATATGGTGAAGAAAAAAATGAGGTACACAGAGCCTACAGAGGACATCAGGAAGAAATTTATTTTTCTCATTGGGGAAAAAAAGCTTTAATCAAGAACTCAAACAAAGGGATACATCTGTATTTACATGATTTATTGTTGTTTGATTGGTTGTAGAAGTCCAATATACCCTGGTTCATCTTGTGATCTGTATGGTGTAATCAAACGTCTCACGACACACTTCCTTTTATAAATTTTCCAGTGTTTTGGGTGTTCATTGCTAAACATCATACACTCCCACTTGATGAAGTTAACAAATGGGATTCACTGGTAATAGTAGGTACTCATTCCCAGACACCATGGGGTTGTAGGCGTTCTTCGCATGTTGTCTTTCTGGATTTCTAGAAGCTTAAACTTAAACTTCTTCCTTTCCAGGTTCTTGGCTTTTGCAGGATTACGTGCTACATTGAGAGGATTTTGGCCACACTGCTCCTCAAGGCAGTTCAGAACAATCACATAAGCATAACACTTGCTGCACTATCAGCAATTGTGATGTTTTGGCCTTGTGAATCATGTTTGGCTTTTCAGCTGCCTCTTCCTTCTTGACCCACACATTGTTTTTGGGAAAAATTTGTGATTCTGACATGTTTATATTTAGAGAAACAATCTGTTCAACTGACTTCTTTGCTGAAATTGAACAGTCTCTTCTGTACTCCTCCCCCCTCCCCCCCCCCCCCCGCATACCATGTGGTCTCCATCTCCTCCACAAAAAGCTAGTCTGTCAGCCGAACCATTTGGGCATTTTGTTTTTTATCAAATTTGAAAATCATGTCATTGCAATGTTTGAGGATTTTCTTGTGTTTGAAGATTTTCCTGAAATTTTTTCAGTCGTTGAATGCATGTTCCGTCCAAATAATGACCAGATTGCTTCCATGTCATTCCAAGTTTATTTTTTTAATGGACCCTTGAATGTCTAACATTCCAAACAAATACGTAGAAGCCTCCACTACAATTTTTGCGATTGCCAAGCCACCATTATTGTCGTTGTTGTGCAATGTGTTCCCTTGAATTTTTACTTCGTCCCAGAATCAAAGGGAATTTATTTTTTCACTTTGTTTGAGTTCTTGATTTAAGTTTTTTTTACCTCCTCTGTAGGCTCTGTGCACTTCATTTTTTTCTTCACCATATTGCTATACTTAACTTATAAGCCAGTAAGACTCGTTTCCAATAGCACACTGTTTTCAAAATGGAGCTGGAATGTAATGTGAAAATCCTGGTTCTGATTGGTCAAAATTTGTCATGTGACCCAAATTCGGCTCTCTGACTGGTTAGGCCCCAAAGGCCACCCCCTTTCCTGTGATGTCATCTGATAGGGTATCCCCCCTTTCCATGACGTCAACCCACCCAAGAGGAGGAGGAGGGGTATCCCCTCTTGCCATGACATTAACACTCCTCTTTTTCAGTGATCCACCTTTTTGCCCACTTTTCCGTTACACCACCTTTTCAGTGAACAACCTTTTTGCCCAATATTCCCTTACACCACCTTTTCAGTGAGCCACCTTTTTCCCCACTTTTGCACACTTTTTCCAATTTTCTTGAACTTTTATTGGTGGCCATCTTGAATAAATTAAAACCAAGCCATCCGCATACGACATCAAAGGGGTTAGCCAAATGATTGTTTCTCTTACACCTTTAACACGCCTTTCCCCCTGTTTGCATCTTTTTTCTCCAACTTTTGTTGGTGGCCATCTTGAACAAATTAAAAACCTGGCTAAATTGGAACCTATACTACTACTAATGTCTTGATCGAGGCTCGATCGACACTCAATCGACAGTACATGTAGGTTGACCAACTCATGTATCGATTGATACTCAATGGCATAACTGAAAAATTAGGTGATACTTGATCAACTGTCAACCAAGATGTCGATTAACCCTTTAAGCCCCGAAGGAAATGGCCAGTTTTTCTAAATCGGTAACTATGAACGAGCAGACCACATGTGATATACCATTTGAAAGGTATTTTCTGAAGTATGCTATAAATCACACCAAAAGAGATAGAGGAGGCCACAGATTGGATTGACAAGTGCCCAAAATGAAAAAATGAAAACATTTAAAATTTTTCTGTTCCTTATACACACTGGGCATACCCCTTAACTATAGCTTAAATTGCAGCTCTCAGTGCATTGCATATTGTCAGATATTAACTTGGTCTAAAAAGTACAAAGACAAAAAGTTCCAAAAGTTGCAGGGGTGGTAAATCAAGTCTTGTATAGGAGGGGTGCCTGATATTATGCCTTCAAAGTGCAGATCTTTCCATGATTTTTTAGTTGTGCAAATTTCATGCAAATTGACTGAATATTGAGCATGTAATTGCATCTTGTGCCATATGGCACTATCGGGGCTTAAAGGGTTAAGTATTGATCGAGTGTTAAACGAAGTGTTGATGAACTGTTGATCAAGGGTATTGATGGAGGGTATTGATTGACACTCTACCTAGGCTCGATTTCTGCTGCTCTCTGGCATCCAGTCACGTTTAGGGAAGAAGTGCGGGCTCGTTTTTCAAACAGCAGCTGGAAATCGAGCCTACACTTGACCATGGATGCCCTTAGTACACATCCAATTACACTTAGTTCCTACAGGGTTAAAACGTCACAAGTCTATCACCAAGATTTCTTACCATTCATATGTACCACACTGCTCAGCATCTGTCAGTCTAAACTGCACAACTGTACCACTAGGAAGAATGAGCTGACACCAGCAATTATTCTCAAGTGATATTTCTTTATCATGTCCAGTTGAATTTCTTATGTCAAGGATTGTTCTGTCACTAAACACTACACTGATGTGTCCATTTGAGTAAGCCTTGAACCTTCCCACACCCGGTACCTCAGCAGTGTCTATAATATATGCTTCATGAGACTGCTCATCAAGAGGAGTTGTAGATTTTAATGCCTGTCAATTGGTTGCACATACATGTATAGGTTATTGACCAAGATGGCTGGATATTGGCCAAGTTCTTGTTTCTGCATGTTTATGAACTGAGATGGAGGCCAATATCCAGCCATCTTGACTGGACAAGCTTGGTCAATAAAGGATTTATTATGTAGTGGCTTTCAGGGGAATTCTTGCTCAACACAGCAGGTAGTCCCAAGTGAGCAAGAGAGCACAGTGATGCGTGCCCAGGCAGCCAATCATAGTGCAGGATTTGGTTTATCTTTCCTGCTCGCTGAGCTACAGGTGTAGCCATATGAGTAATAATGAGAGTGTCAATTATTAATGAGAGGATCAATGATTTAAAATATGAAAGGGAATACAATCATTATTTGATCAAATTTGAAACAAATATTTTTGCAATATGCAATATTTTT
>OZ026599.1:37882436-37937436 GCA_964020085.1 Micromussa lordhowensis | reverse complement strand
CCGTAAGCATACAAATAATGATGATGTCGTGATTCAAACTATTTTTGTTTAGAGGTTTCATAAACCGTATTACAGCAAGAGAAAATAACATGAAAGGCAAAACCGGATCATATTAGACCTGCAACCATACATGTACATGTACAACTCAGTAATAATAATTGAGCGCACCCCGTAATAAGAGTACATGCAATCATGCATTTGTTCCTTAATTAAGAGATCGACGTTTCTGTTGATAAACACTAAGCCTCAAGACTGGTTACGCCAGTTTTTTAATGACCGGAGCACCTTACTTTGAGTTCCTGTGGATCAGTGAGTTCCTTGCAGAGGTATGGTCGGGTCGCAAACAAGTTACGAAATCTAACAGCCTCGGTAATTTTCGTTCTAAATGAGCTCAAGGCGAATCTTGTGAACTGACGCATCGCTGTATTACTTGGAGTTGCCTCCCGATGAAGAAACGCTGATCCGCAAGGAGAAAGCTCAAGTGATGTGCCATCGCTGTACTTGACAAACAAACCATCGTCTTCGTATAGCACGAGCAAATCAAGATTGCTTATTTCTGGAGATCTTTTCAAATCTTCCGCCATTTTCGTCGTCGTCAAAACAGTCAAGGCTTGGCTCCTCATGTGAGTGACGTCATTTGGGTAAGTACCGGCTACGCAAGCGCAGATGCCGTTACAACTTTCGACGTGGCTTCGTTCGAAAGTTCGTGATATAAATACTGCGATCTTCGGTACAAAAATATCATTTGACGGGCTTGTATTGAACTGTTGTTACTCTCCCTCGAGCAGCCATGTCGTCCGACTTTGGAAATCCCTTGAGAAAATTCAAATTGGTCTTCTTAGGTGAACAGAGCGGTGAGTTTGCACTGACAATTAATCGCCACATGCAGAAATAGTTGACATGTTCGAAAAGTCAGTTTATGATCTCGATAATGATGGGCTTGACCGTGCTGTATCAATCTTAGCGGGTTAATTGTTATATTGTTCATTTTCAGTGGGAAAGACTTCTCTAATAACAAGGTTTATGTATGACAGCTTTGACAACACATATCAAGTAAGCTTAGTCTGAGAAATTAATATTTTTCAACGGTATGACGGTGTGGGTCTTTGCTAAAGTTATTTCCTCTGACAGTTTTTTTGCTGCAGTTTTTCATATCCATGCAAGCTAGTAACATGTATCACAGTTTACATATTTTGGAATCCATGCCTAAGAGTCGACCTTCTTTTTTACCATTTAGCTTGTTTCCATTTAATTTAATTTAACTCGATGCTCTATATAACTTAATGTGCAAGTCATGTAAGCAATTTTATCCTGGGCCAACGTGAAGGATCAGACATAACAATACTTTGAAAGACACCATAATATTTCAGTTATAGACGGGCACTTAAAAATTAAAGCCCCCACAAACTTGCTGAATCTGATAACTTAAAGAAGATTTCCATAATTTCTACTTTGTATTCCAGATTAATTTTAGATCCTTCCAAACTTGCTGAATCTGACAAAATTATAAAAGTAGTTTTCCATAATTCATATATTGTCTTCCTGATTACAAGATTATATTTAGATCCTTACAAATTTGCCGAATCTGACAGCTGCTGATTACTAAGTAAATGTACAGTCGCATAGTTTAAATAATGCAGAAGAGATTCATGAATTTGAAATGAATGGTAAAGTACGTAGAAAGTATTGATATACATATGTATGCTGTTCATATTTACATTAAAAAAACCTTTTTTTCAGGCAACTATTGGGATAGACTTCTTGTCCAAAACAATGTATCTTGAGGACAGAACGGTAAGCCCAGTAGGCAAGCATACAACCCAAATTGTTAAACATGTATCATCTACATGTATATGTGTTTATAGTTAAAATTGGCCTACTTAAATGCTGTTTAGTGTGGATTATCCCAGGTTTTTTATAACATAAGTTATTTGGCAAGAATGTTAAGTAATTTGGCTTCATTTATATCTTTTTTTTTTTGCTTTTATTAGTTATTATATTTACCAGTTGTTATATTTCTGGTATCTTCCTATAATAGATCTCTACAGTGTATGTTGTTGAAAGGGTTTCATTCGTATGACATTGCCTTCTGTAAGGGTGGGCAAGTCACAAGTGTGTTGAGGTATTTGGATTGCTGTGCTTGTTGTGTTGTCAGGTGTTTCATTTCTTGTTCTGTTAGTGGTGTCCTGGGCTGAAGGAGGGCTTTCATCGTCGAAAGGAGTGTCCATGCTCTCCTGTTTATTAAGAGTTGTACAAGGCTTGACTCCATTCCTTGGGTCGGCATGTTGCGATAGTAGCGAATCACAATGAACGGGTCCATTCTTCCCGGATTAGGTTCTTTGCTGTTTTAACTGCTGATTCCACTTTCACATTTGCTTTACTATTGCTAGGGCTGTTGGTTCCGTGTTCGAAGTCCCATTCTTTAGCGATTTTCGTGAACTCTGATGAGGTGAACTGCAGGCCATTGTCACTGATGCTGAAGTAAGGTGTTATCTGTGATGGCAATTAGCCGCGGTGTTCTGGCCATCCGTGTAGAATGATGTTCTTGAGGATTCGCAACACTTTCATCACTGTTAGTAGCCTGTTGGACACGGGGAGAAATACTCTTTTGTTGACGTGTTTGAATTCAGCTCCAGTGGGTGGTCGGCAGGTACAGTATGCTCTGGAAAGGGTGTAAGCTGGGTGTAAGTTCTCGCTGCGTTCATGCTGCACTTTGTGTCATATTTTTGTAGCCTCGACATCATACCCTGTAGTTTTCTTGGCGCACATGCACGAGGCTTCTGCAAGATGGATTCTAGCAGCTTGTGGTCGCTTTGTATTTTCATGTGGGGCCCACAGGCGTATCAATTTGGTGGAATTTCTCGAGTGAGAGAATGATTGCAAGCATTTCCTTTTCAATCTGTGCATATCGTCGCTCAGTTTCGGTGAGTGTTGTGCTCGTATATACAATCAGTCTACTCCTTTGCAGGAGGGCTGCTCTATGGCCTGTTTCCCTGGCTTGACTTCTCGAAAGTGCTTTCTTCTGCTCCTCTGTCCAGTTGAAGTCGTTGTCTTGTCGTGTCAATCGATGTATCGGCTCCATGCTGTCCGCTAGTCTGGGCAGGAACTCTGCTTCTGTAGATATACTATACTTGGTGGAGTTCTAAGATTCTTCGACAACATATCTACATGACGTCGGATTGGCTTATCTGCTGTTTCAATCTTTGTGACGTCTTCGTATAACTGCCTCTGTAGGGGTGGAACTGTGACTAAATCATCTTGATACACAGTTATCAGTCTCATTTGTTGTGCTGTACATGCGCCTATCATGGGCGTGAAACTGTCAGGGACGACAACAAATTCAATGGGGCACTTTTGTATGTTGGGTTCTTGACTTTATGGTGATTCCGATAGGCTTCAAATCCGTTCCATTGAACATTTTCAGGATTTTGTTTGACAGTGTTATGTGACTTCTGGTTGTGTGACACTAGTTAATGATGTTTATTGATTCTCCATAGTCGATTTGGTACTTTACCTTCTTTTCGTTAAAAATAATTATTTTTAATTATTTATCTCTTGCGCATGACCGGATGTTTCTACTATCGCATGAACAGATGGTTCTACAGTGATAACAGCAAGGAATTCGTTATCAATTGAGTCAGCATGGTGGTCATCATGATCATGGCTGTCGGCCTATGTTCGCTATGTGTCTCTGTGCACACCACAAGTTTTCCTTTTTTTGTAAACCAAGGAAAAATTATTTCTGCCATGTGATCGCACTTTTGACAACACTTTTGTCGTGCAGGACAAAGCTCTTTCCTCAAAGGGTGGTTTCTGCCCCAGAAGTGACAGGTTTTCTTTTTTAATTGCTCATTTCTTGAGCTCTGACCATTCTTTGGTTTCCTTGGGGGTTTCTTCGAATTTGCATGTTCTTTTGTTTGATTAACCTCATGGGAGGTGTCATTCGGACGACACAGCTTCACTTCTTCTACATAGATCGATACACTTCTTTAAATCTAGGTTTTGCTCTTCCAGCAGGCGTTTTGGCAAATTGTTTTTAACACCAAGCACAATCCAAACTCTGAGTAAGCTATCTGCTAGGCATATACAGAATCCACATGTTTTAGCTAGGGATATTAGAGCCGAAATGTATGCTTCTATAGATTCATCTTGTCCCTGATTTTGTCCGTTGAAGACGTATCATTCATATGTTTCATTGCCTTCTCTTAAGGCAAACTCATTAAACTTCTCAATTATCACGCTGTCTCGTTGGCGAATTGCATCCCATTTTAGATTGTTAGAGTGTCTGGTCCAAGGCAGTGTAGAAATAATGCTACTCTGTAGTCCTCAGTTTGAGCGTTGAGGTTGGTGAATATGTAGTTGTTCCACATCCGCTTAAATTGTTTCCAGTTGTCTACTATGTTTCTTGTTGTATCCAGAGGTTTGGGAGGTGCTATCCCTTGAACAAGTGGAGTTGCTTGCACCGCTGGAATTGGCTTGCTTGGAGTGCTGGCTGACCCTCCTCCTGTTTCCATATTAGACATCGAATGAAGACTCTATCAGGGTCTCTAGACAGTTCTTAGATTTCTGATCCCACCGCTGCCATCACGTAATACAATACAAGCCTATGCCAGCGCTGATTAAATATAGATTGACATATTGTGACAGTGTCGTACTACGCCGTTTGTAGTTCTTAATCCTTTGAATATTATTACTAATATTATGTAATCGCTACATCATGAAGCAATCTATGTTCTTGTTTTGTCTTCAGGTTAGACTGCAATTATGGGATACAGCAGGCCAGGAGAGATTTAGAAGTTTAATACCTAGCTACATAAGAGATTCAAGTGTTGCTGTTGTAGTTTATGACATAACAAGTAATTTGACTCTCCTCTGTGTTTTACTGGTAGAAGTTTTTACTCTTGGCTGTTTTGTAGACTTGTCACTAAAGTTCGTGGTTGTCATGGTTACCATCATAATGATTATAAACTTTGTCGTTGTCATCTTGTGATGTATGGCAGTTAGATTCTTGTAACATTGTATGGTGAAGATTGTGAAAGAGAAAGATATTTTAGGAGCACAGTTCTAATTGTTGGTTATTGCTTTACATACTTCAACATGCCCTTGTTAGAATTTCTATTTGTGTCAATATCTACATGGTTTTGTCTCATTACTATTTCCCAACATTTCGTTGTTGTTAAGGTTTTACTTGTAAGAGATATATTTTGTTGCTAACAGTATCTTGAAAGTTCAGGGTAATGCCATGTTAACACCTTTTTATTCCTTTTGTATAGATTATAATTCTTTCCAACAAACAGCAAAATGGATTGATGATGTACGAACAGAGAGAGGAAGTGATGTGATTATCATGTTAGTTGGAAACAAGACAGATCTTTCAGATAAAAGGTCAGAAGCCATTAGTCACTCCTTGTCCTTGTCTTCATTCATGTTGGTTATTCATTTTTTTGGTTATTTATAACTGTTGTCAGAATCATTTCCTGTTCAGTTCTTGCAATCGTGTTAATTCCCATTATGGACCCTAGTCAGCCTCCATCATTTTCGATGCCATCAAAATTATTGATATTGCATGGTGAAGCGAAATCTTATTGCTTTACTGTAAGTTGTGTTCCTGAAAGTATTCTACCAATTCTCTTTGGTAGTTTTACAGTGATTTCTTCATTTCGACATGCTCTGTATAAAATATAATAGCCAAACTCTTGCATGTAAACAAAAACAAAGGTGTGGCTGACTAGGGCCCTTTAAGGCAGTGCAGGTAGTTTGGGTACAAGTTACTTCCATAACAGCTCACCATGGATACCCAGCCATAAGATTAGCAAACTACATTGTATTTAAAATCAACAGAAATTGTACATCATTTTGGGAAGGCAAGAGAGAGACAGATAATTTTGGGAAGATTTTGAACATTGATAGCTGATTGATAATCATGGACTACTAGCATAACAAAATCACTTGGAAAAGAGCGTAAAGAAATATGCTTACCAATTGGTTAAAACCATATTTTTGTAACTTGATAGAAACACAGAAAAGTTGTTGTTAGTAGTCACGTTGCTTGTTACTTTCTTTTGGCTAGTTTTTTTTGGAGACATTTTCTTTGTGTTTCTATCAAGTTATAGAAACACTGTGAAAGTTTGGGAGAACTCAAAAAAGCTGTGTGGAAACAATCACCCGTTGACTTCTTTTATTCTTCCAAATTTCCACTTATATTTCTATAATGCTTGATGGACACACGGAAAGTGATTTCTATTTCTTACGTACAAATAGTTTCTATCATAAATATTGCTCTGTGTTGCCTTCTTTAAACCAGACAAGTGACGACAGAAGATGGAGAAAGAAAAGCAAAAGAGTTAAATGTGATGTTTATAGAAACAAGTGCAAAGGCAGGATATAATGTTAAACAGGTAGGATTGCTAAACGACTTCTGTACACTGATGCAGTAAAGAAGGTGGGGATTGAAGTATCTCCATGAAGTTGTGATAACAATTTGAGTTGTATTTTTATTTTACAGGGCCCCACTGAAAACCATTATCTGTGATGTGGGCTCCCTGTTTTAATTTGTGTTTGTGACTTTGTGACGATCCCCTGCAGTAAAACAACTGTTAAGCAGACATGCCAAACTTCAAAACAATCCTCTAAAGAGAGAGTTGTTTGCTAATTTTGCAGACAAGGATGACTTTCCATGGTTATGGATATGTTAAATGTTATTGATACTCATTTTCACAGCTCTTCAGGAGAGTTGCTGCAGCATTACCAGGCATGGAGAGTACAACAGACAAAGCAAACAAAGATGACCTTATAGAAGTTAAACTAAAGGACACACCACAGGAACCCCAACCACAGACCGCCGGTTGTGCTTGTTGATTCATTACACATGGTTATTCCCTAGTGGTGGAGATTCCAATGTGGTCATTTTATCATTCTCTTTTTGCTGAAAACAAACTAATCAATCTTGATCCTTCAATAATTTATCATTTTGTCAAGGTTGGTTGAGCATATTAGTGATAAGTTAACTGGTATTATATAATTTATTAATTATGTAATAGGCCCTATGTGCTTGAAACCTGCAAGCCTTTGTTGTGCCAAAAAGTTTTGTTGATAAGCTTTGCTCAGCTAACACTAATATGATACACAACTGGGAAAGTTGGCATGTAAGAATACAATACATGTAGCTCCAAGTGTATGACATTTGCAGACTGCAGAATTTTTAACTGATTTATAAATCTTACTGCCATCTTCGTTATCGAGAGCTAACCCCAAACTGGCTAGCCTGAGTGCTGTTCAGGCTAACCTGAGTAATATCAGGCTAACCAGAATGCTATTTTAATTTAGGCCTAAATGAAGCCTGCAGTCTGCAAATGTCATATAACGCAATAGGGTTGTGTTTATTTCAACCATGAAAAGATGAAGTCATAAATTGTACAGTATAAAACGGGATGCACAAGAAAATGAACTCTCAAGTGTGAAGAACAGTTGTTGAAATGTCACCCTAAAGTTACTGTGGAGTAATTACTTGTGGAGACAATACAATTTTCATGAATAGTGGCAGCATGGTGTTACAATAATATGTCAGATCAAAGCGTTTATTTTCTTTCTGCAACAAAAGCATTATGTACATGTACTATTTAATAAATGAGCCATAATATTTCATCAGGTTTGAGACAAAGCAGAATGATCCTATAAATTCATTGACTTTGCTACATGTGCTTATCAACTTTTCAAAACACTAAATAAGGTATTCATGTTTTAGTTTTGTATCTCGTAATAATTATTATAATATTGTTTATAATACAGTATTGGTATTCCGTAAATAAATGAGTTTTTGATGTGCACACAAACTTCTATGTTATAGTTCTTGCCAGCTTGTCACTAAAACAGAATGGAAGGCTTGAATGTGTGTTAGTGACTTATAGTGAAGAGATAACAAATGTCAGAACTATCCAAGTGAACATGTTTTGAATAATGAGAAAAAATGAAGATTTGGTTCAGGGCTAACTTAGTCAAACTAATGTAGTCAACAGGAAATTTCATTTTAAAAATGATGTTTTAAATTAACTGGGTATTTTCTGCAATCACACAATATAATCTGCAAACTTTAAGTCTCTCTCTGCTCTGCTAATATGGGTAGGACATATTTTTAATTAGTGATTAGTGAGAAGGTGAACTTCTTATCACAGTCAGGCATTGTCTGAATCTCGCTACTGATAGCTCTTTCTTAGGAAATGTGTCAACTGATTGTTTTCCTGTAGTTCTCTAGAGAAAAAAGCAGTCATTGACTTTTAGCAAGTAAATATAATTTTTCAGTCCATAGTTTGGAATGTTATTTAAAGTTTGGTAGAACTTGAAACAGCTGTGAAAACTCCTATGGTGACTCATCCCCAGTTATCTTTCATTTGCCTCTTATTTCTCACAAGAGAGATGGGAATGAGTCAAGTGTAGCATTAGCAATGCAAACGGTTAGTTGGAATCTCTCCTGCATGTGTCTGTCTTAGTAATAAGATTCAAATACAAGATGATTGAGGATGAGTCATCTTTCTACATTTATTAATATTGTTTCCACAACAAACATGTTCTTTCTGATCTGCACTTAAATGTATTGACTATTCAATCATAATTTACAAACTCGCCCAATGTTGATGACATCTTTCTTTCTGAAAATATATCTGACCTGCAAATGCTATATTGTAGCTATATTGGACCGCAACAACTTTATTGATAAATATTTATCTTTTACCATGTTTAGTAGTTACCTATGCAAATTAAATATTTTTGGGCTAGTTATTTTATCCTTTTTCCCCAGCAAATGGAGTCTAAGATTTCATAACAAGTCTATTAGCTTCAGAGCATTTGCATACAAGCCAGACTATAATTATGCATATGAGAGACTATGGTTATTTTGTGTTAATTAATACACATCACATTCATAAATAACCAGTGGTTTACTTACAATCATGGTTTTATGTTTTATAAATAAATTGTATAAAATTTGTTCTGTGCAAATGTCTGCATTTGATTGACTTTTGGATAGAGTTCTTTGCTTGTTTCCTTCTTTTTCGATAAAAACATCATATAATTTATGCAGTTTCCAGTGAATCACTATCAAATTATTTTTGTGACTCTTCTGTAAATTAGTGCAATTTAATTCATAAAATTCTTAGGCAAAACATTATACCTAGATGTTTTAAAAGTGAGCTTGCATTTTTCTGTAAATTATTTCCCTTCAATTGAACTGCATATTTCTGCCACAGTCAAAGTAAACCCTGACCACCCCTCCCCACCCAGGGATATGTGGGGCTTTATCACATTATTGGCAGCTCTGAGTTCCCACTATGTGGGGGGATTCGTGTGTTTTGTTGCTCTTGTCCTGAGGAATGTGGGGCATAAGCAAGGGATTTGTAATCCAAGATGGCGGCAATTGTTCCTGCAAAGACTTCTGGGTACATTTCAGCACATGGGATCACTCAAGAGTTTTATTGTTATATTTCAATCAGTACATCGATTAATTTAGGGCATGAATTTAAGAAGGCAAACACTTAAATATTGAGATGCTGATGAATTTATGGTACCATGCTGACTGCATTGGCCTTTCTGAAGAAACTGCCTGCTGGGCCTTGGTTTTGCAAAGAATGTGATCATTAGGTATTGGTATCTATTAAAAGACAACGTTTCTGAATGTTGAGCCAGATAGAACTTATGGAATGTTATGACTAAAATTTTCCTTAAAATAAACTGGTATTGTTAAAATTTAATTTTGCTGCTTTGTGAATTTTTCAATCACAAATTCATCAGAAACATCTTCAGTTGCCCCAGGGGGTGGGGCGTTTTCTTCTATTTCCTGCAAAATATTTCTCCACATGGTGGGGCAATTGTCGCTTTTGGCTCGCTAATGAAACCAATCCCATCTATATCGCGGGGTGGGAGGGGCTCGGGTTTACCTTGACTGGTGCATTACCAGTAGACAAGCCCACTACTAGACAGTTGCTTATAATAATTTGCTCAGTAATTTTTTTGTTCCTTTTTTTCAACTTTTCTACTTCTTTAATTCATACAAAACCATCACAGTCTAAAACCTGAGGAACCAACCCAGACCGTAATATACACAGCCTATTACCAAACGGAAAAAGTATTCCACACCCCTTCCCTGTCAAGTTTAATTTAGCATGACGTCACAATAGCATTCAAAATAATTTATATGCGGTCAAAGTTCGGCTCATACTCCCACATTAATTGACGCGTTTGACACGGGTAAATCTGCACAACATTCTGTTTTTTTTTCAAAGAACACGGGCACGTGTGTTTATTACACAGACAACTGGCTCCATTAGGCCCTCGAGGGATCGTCTGTTGACGCAAAATGGGGTGACAAGCATCAATGCGCGCGCATATGACCGACGGGAATCCCAATGAGTGACGGGTCATGTGGACTTTGCTCGCCACACAGCCAATGTCTTTCTCTTTGATCGCAGTCTGTTGACGGTATACGTGTAGTTAGCATGGAGCGGACCTTCTTGGAAAATGTGTTTCTTTTCAGCCTCAATATGGCCGGCTGGTTATGGGGAGTAGTGAGTTTTTTGCCGTGGTACTACCTAGTGGGAAGGAAGCAGTATCGACCTCGGAATAAAACTCAAGCAAGGCCTGTGAGTAAATTTCCAGGAGCCCCTTATCGCTGTGTCGAACATTTCGATTCATTAGTGACAACGCTTTACGATGGTGTCACAACCCTGGATCAACTATTTAAGTAAGTACAGTTTAGAGTTTTCTTGGACAAGCAAGTAACTCATTTTTTCCCACCTAGCTTTGCATTTGAAGACGTTTCAAAGAACTACAAGTTGTAAACATACGACCTAAATTGAAGCGTTTTAAAAGCTGGCATATGGTTTTTGATTTCAGATCAAGGGGTCATTTCTGAACTCGCCGAATAACGTCTCCGTTTTGGAGCGATATATTTTAAGAAAACTAATTATATACATAGGTAATCAGTGTTTCTTCACAAAGATAAGGTGTTTTCCTCCACACGAGGTTAATGGTCGATTTCTTATTTGCTTCTCGTGCGGTACATCGATCAAGGTTATTCAAGGTGACACTTTCATGTGCTGTTAATCGCAATATCAAAGATCAAAGGTAGTTTTCTGTGCTGTCGATATTTATTGCAACATTTAACGCATTGACAAACAAGAAGGACCAAAGTCTTCTTTCTAAATAAGTTTTATTAAATCTTGAGCTTGCAACGAAGAGATTTTTCGTTCTTGAATTTTGTTTTGTACGCATATACAGTTTGGTTTGCATGTTGCCATTATACCATTATTCTAAATGATGGTCGTATTGTTCTTTATTCTTCCTTGATTGTTCACAGTACAAAACAATTTTTAGCTTGAGTACAGGTCTCTGTGGTGCTTTGATGTAAATCATGGATACGGTGACTATATCGTCTGTAGACTGGAAAAATTAGTCAACACTATTAATAGTAATATTGTTAATATGGTTTCTGGCATTTGTGCTGTATAAAACCAGATTAATATTAAGTCTGGAATATATGGAACAAAAATCTGCCTTGATGGTTTAGATCTTCACACTTTTCAAAATCAGGAATTAGACCCTGCAGATAAAATGTCCTGACATGTGGAAGGAGGCTCCAAATACTAATGATACAGTGGTTGCAAGTATAATGTCTCAAACTACATCAAATTAGAGTTATGACCCTTTTAGTCCTAGTTTAGTTTGCGTTGTGTTTTGTACATAACAAGCTTAATATTAACCTTTTGTTCAATATCTACCACTCCAGGCACATGAAACAGCTATTTACTTTTCTAAAAGTGGTTGTGATGTGTACCTTGCCGGAGTTGGTAAACTCAGTTTGTTTTTCAGTAATAGTCTAGACACCATGTTCCCCCTGATTGAGGATTACCATTATTGTCACTTCCGCCGCTAGCTTTAATTGATACATTAAAAATGGTTGTTATTCAATATTTGTACTGGTTAGTCCTGCGGCATGTTACTGTGCAAACCAGACAGGATTTTATAGCAGTTGCATTACCAGGTGGCCTTAAATTAACTAGGTAGTTTTTCAAGGTTGAGTAGTTTGGCAGCATGTAAAATATGTCAAGAGCTGTATTTGCCAATTCCAATAAGTCACCATTTTTTTCCAACTGGAATGTGTTGTAATTTATTATATTTACTGAAGCCAAAACTAAATTCAACACATGTAATAACATGTAGACCCATGTGGTTGTGCATGAAGTTGCGATGTCTCAAGAAACAGCTTAATCAGTAACAGACTTTCCTTTGTCAGTTGCAAGTTCCAGGACTTCCTCAGTAGTCATCACAGTTGTACCCACATTTTTCATTTTGAATATTTTTTTTTGTTTTACTGCTCGAGGCGCATAGTAAAAAAAAGAACTAACATACCTGTATGTAATCACATGGAGCTAGAGCATGCTGGGAAATTACAGGTGATACTTTGATCCTGCAATGTGAATTTTTTCTCTCTCAGCATATGAAGGGGCACTTGAATAGACAATGTGTAACATGTTACAGCTTCTGAAAAATTCAAGGCAGGATCCTGTGGCATTTCTTTTATTTGATAGAGCTTGTTAAATTGACATGCAACAGTTATACTCGTGTCTACATGTACAACTTTATAGTTTGTATGGTCAGTCTTGCAAGACACATAGGGAGGATATCATAGAGAGTCACTAGTTCCAAAGTCATCATTTACATGTATCATTTGACATGTATCACATTTGACACATAGGGAGGATATCATATAGAGTCACTAGTTCCAAAGTCATCATTTGCATGTATCATTTGACATGTATCACATTTGACACATACATGTAGGGAGGATATCATAGAGAGTCACTAGTTCCAAAGTCATCATTTACATGTATCATTTGACATGTATCACATTTGACACATAGGGAGGATATCATAGAGAGTCGCTAGTTCCAAAGTCATCATTTACATGTATCATTTGACATGTATCACATTTGACACATAGGGAGGATATCATAGAGAGTCGCTAGTTCCAAAGTCATAATTTACATGTATCATTTGACATGTATCACATTTGACACATAGGGAGGATATCATAGAGAGTCACTAGTTCCAAAGTCATCATTTACATGTATCATTTGACATGTATCACATTTGACACATAGGGACGATATCATAGAGAGTCACTAGTTCCAAAGTCATCATTTACATGTATCATTTGACATGTATCACATTTGACACATAGGGAGGATATCATATAGAGTCACTAGTTCCAAAGTCATCATTTGCATGTATCATTTGACATGTATCACATTTGACACATAGAGAGGATATCATAGAGAGTCACTAGTTCCAAAGTCATCATTTACATGTATCATTTGACATGTATCACATTTGACACATAGGGAGGATATCATAGAGAGTCACTAGTTCCAAAGTCATCATTTGCATGTATCATTTGACATGTATCACATTTGACACATAGGGAGGATATCATAGAGAGTCACTAGTTCCAAAGTCATCATTTACATGTATCATTTGACATGTATCACATTTGACACATAGGGAGGATATCATAGAGAGTCACTAGTTCCAAAGTCATCATTTACATGTATCATTTGACATGTATCACATTTGACACATAGGGAGGATATCATATAGAGTCACTAGTTCCAAAGTCATCATTTACATGTATCATTTGACATGTATCACATTTGACACATAGGGAGGATATCATAGAGAGTCACTAGTTCCAAAGTCATCATTTACATGTATCATTTGACATGTATCACATTTGACACATAGGGAGGATATCATATAGAGTCACTAGTTCCAAAGTCATCATTTACATGTATCATTTGACATGTATCACATTTGACACATAGGGAGGATATCATATAGAGTCACTAGTTCCAAAGTCATCATTTGCATGTATCATTTGACATGTATCACATTTGACACATAGGGAGGATATCATATAGAGTCACTAGTTCCAAAGTCATCATTTGCATGTATCATTTGACATGTATCACATTTGACACATAGGGAGGATATCATATAGAGTCACTAGTTCCAAAGTCATCATTTACATGTATCATTTGACATGTATCACATTTGACACATAGGGAGGATATCATATAGAGTCACTAGTTCCAAAGTCATCATTTACATGTATCATTTGACATGTATCACATTTGACACATAGGGAGGATATCATAGAGAGTCACTAGTTCCAAAGTCATCATTTGCATGTATCATTTGACATGTATCACATTTGACACATAGGGAGGATATCATAGAGAGTCACTAGTTCCAAAGTCATCATTTACATGTATCATTTGACATGTATCACATTTGACGCATAGGGAGGATATCATAGAGAGTCACTAGTTCCAAAGTCATCATTTACATGTATCATTTGACATGTATCGCATTTGATCATATTCACATGTTAATTTGCGCCTAAGAAATATTAATTATTAATTAATCAATTGAAATGGTTAAAGATTCAATTGAGGCCTTACACTATTTATTTATTTATTTTTATCTTTCTTGTGGTTAATGGAAAATAAAATGGAAATACACTACTGTAAAATTGATGTTAAAATCGTTAAAAACGTTTAATTATTGACATTTGTTAAAATTTTGACATAATTAATAAAATACGAAAACAGTAGAACACGCTAATTTCATATATGCTGCGATCTATTTCTTTTCATCCAAACATGAATGTTGCGTTACATATACTGAAAGTGACTGAGATTCAGTTCACCCACAAAGGCCATGTGATTTTGGTATATAATACTTTTTTTTAAGTGCCGCACTGAATGTATTAGGTTTTTTAAAAGAGATTTTATGAAGATGTTTTAAAGTTGGTGAGTTTCTTAACTCTATGTTACGATGCTATTGTTTTTTTCGTTCATTTGACTGTCTTTTCGTTAGCTAAGGATTCACAACTAATTTTGTGTCATTTTGCAATTTCTAGCTTCAGATTACCATATTACTACATTCTATCGCATTGTTTTATTAAATACTGAAAATCCAGCCTTTGCTGTGGTTTTGCTCCTTTGACCCATCGGCCCAATGATAGAGTGTTAACATTTTCACACATCACGATGGACTCGCCCTCGGCACAGTCTGTCAACATTCTAGAGACATTTAGTGGTTATCAGTACAGAACTTATGAGTTAATTTCTGCTCCTACAATTTCTACATCTTTCGATTTTCGATGTCTGAACATAGTTCAGATCACCATGTGCTTTTTTGTGATGATCCCTTGTCACACCTCGCCATCGATGCGTCGTCGTGCATGAAGTTGATGCATACAAGGACAGATTTTAAGTTACACCGTTACTATGATTTGACACCACTTTGAGAACTAAGGTTGATGTTACTGTGCATATGGTTTATTTTTATCTCTCGTGCTCATTCTGAAATTGCCGGGAATTCAGGGGTGGGCCGTGTGCAAGTTCATTTGGGCACAAATGGGGCAATAATTAATATGTTAAAAATTCTTAGTGATATATATGTACCAAACTAATGAATACTGTTTTTAACACATTCTGATTGGGCTTCTGACGATATTGTGTGCTAATTGTACATGTACCTCTCAGTTTGCAAGAGTTTTAAGTAAAAATTAATGGTTCCTTAGTTTTCTACCGTAACAGAAGAAATTGTAGCAGCCACTTCCACTGTGGGCAAAAATAATATACTAATAAAATATTAAAACTGACCTGGTTTATTCAGTTTGATCTCTTTATGGGGTGATTTGATGTGAGCCCATATAAGCAATCTAGTTACAAATGTAGTTATGTTTTTCTTTCAGGCGAGCTGTGAATTTGTACCCATATAGAAAATGTCTAGGGACACGTGAAGTTCTCAGTGAGGAAGATGAAATGCAGCCCAATGGCAGAGTATTTAAGAAACTTATTTGTGGGGAGTACAGCTGGTTGACTTACTCTGAGGTAGATGCCAGAGCAAGAGCCTTTGGAAGAGGATTGGCTGCTCTAGGACAGCAGCTCAAAGAAAACATTGCAATAATCTCCGAGACAAAAGCTGAATGGATAATAGCAGCACAGGGGTGTTTTGCTCAAAATTTTCCAAGTACGTTTTTGATTTTATATGCTGTTCACAGTTAAGGATGTATTTTCTCAGATAGTCAGATTCATTTTTCTTTTGAAAAAATCGTCATCATTGATAGACACATGTACACGGCGGTTTCTTGTAGATTTTGATCAGGAAGAAAGAACAGTTATGGGAGTTTGTTTTTAGCATTAATATTTCAGCCATCTATAGCAGATCATTAGAAAGGTGTTGGTATCTGTTTGGATTAGGAAGAGGTCATCCCCTGACTGTAGCTGTATCTGGCACTAAATGAGAGGGGAAATGAAAGAAATCTTCTTTGGAACAGACTCAGTGTCTAAATGTACACACATGTATGGGACACTTTCAGTCTGTGATAGAAACAGTTTGTAAGATAGGTGACCAAACAATTTCCACGTAAGTGCCACTCCATCTACTAGAAACAAACATCACTCATAAGCAGATACTAAAACATGCATGTTGTCGTAGTTTAGATATCAGTTATAGTTGTAGTGCAAAGTGTTGAAATTTATTGCTGTTAATGTTATTGAGAGCAAATCACATTTAGAACTCGATCCATATTTCATATTCATTCAACATTATGATTTAGTGCTGCCCTGAGTAACTACCAGTACAGTACTGCTCAAATGTAAGTTACCACCCTCTCACAAGATGAAAGTCTTGTCTTGCAAGACGAGACTCTCATCTCTCGAGACAAGACTTTAATATCGCGAGATGAGACTCTCATCTCGCAAGAGCTTTAAAAAACTGTAAGTCAGCTGCTTGAACTTTTCGCGAGATTTTAATAGCCTATTGTAAAGCAAATGATACAGCAAAAAGTTTGTGTGATCTAACAAAGCTTTGCTTGTGAGTGCCGCCACCCAACCACGTTCAGAAAAGATGTAACTCTTTAAATCTACTCAGCTTGAGAATGGTATCTGTGAATATGCTGCAAATTTTTTAGTTTTAAATCAAAAACATATCATCCATCAGTTCCACGGTGGCTAGACCTGTATGCTGAAATTGCTTCTTTGCTGATTGATCGTAACTGTAGCAGCTTCTCTTGCCAAGTGAACGCCATGATTTCAGTTCAGTATCAACACAACTATTTTGACCAAAAGATCACAATTTTTTTCATCGATCACTTAACAGCGTTTAACAAGTGAATTAAGATCAACACTTTCAGTATCCTAACTAATGTCTTCTGCATTCCAAATTCACATTCCATTTTACTCTTTAGACACATGGGGTAAACTTTTTCTTCGCAAGAAATTAATCGTATTCTCGCAAGCTAACTGCTTGTAATTGATTCCAAAGTATACGCTTCACTGGTTCTCTATAATTTTGAATAATGATCTGTTCATAAGGTTTTCCACTAACATGAGTTTCATTTCATCTTATTTTCAGTTGTTACAGTGTACACAACTCTGGGAGATGAAGCCCTTGTTCATGCCATCAATGAATCAGAAGTCAGATTTATTATCACTGATGGCTCTTTGCTCGGCAAGCTTTCTGCTTTGATTGACAGACTACCAAAAGTTGAACACATTGTGTACTTGGGAAATGTTGTAAAGAAATCAGCACTTCTAGGCTTTTCGAGGAGAATAAAAGTCCATTCCATGAGTGAAATTGAAGAGATCGGTGAATCACAAAATAACCGTAAGTTCTTCTTTTATCTTAACTTTGATTTTGATTGTTAGTTTTGTTGATTAGCTTGTTAATTCAGTCTTGTGATTTCCTATATAAAAGCAATTTCACACATTATGCTGGTTCTCTACTGCCACAGTCTCAGCCCAATCCTCCCGAGTATGGTCCCCACATTCAGTTAGTAAGAGGTTAGCAACTCCCCCCTCCTATAAATTCTACAGGAACTAGGTTACCGGAAATGTTTTCAAATTTCCTAGAAACATTTTCAAGACCAGAACAGTGTAGCTGGATGTAGAGTAATAAAAACTTCCAATGATTTTCTTGTTCTCTGGTTCATGTCAAATTCACCACTGGTGAATCAATGAAAAATAGTTCATAGTACACCCACTTACAGTGATTTGATGTTAAAATGAATTTTTTCTTTCTTCATTGTTTGTCAGCATCTGTAGTCCAGAAAGGTCCTCGCCCAGATGATGTTGCTGTCATCATGTACACAAGTGGTTCAACAGGTCTTGCTAAAGGTACGCCCTCGCCTCTCTGTTCCTTTAATTTATATGCTATCCAGAGCGGAACTCCATTGTCTCTAAGACTGACGGATGCCAATGATGTTGTTCACAGGCATGTAGTTTATGTGAAGTACAGTAACGGGATATCTGGTTGGCAATCCACAGGACATTTGTTTCGAGTTTCCAATCGGACCAGTAGCCATGGCAATGTGCTGGCTAGTAGTTTGTGATGTTAGTTACGTGCCAAATCATCAGTCTCGGTGCTCACAAAATAATAGGCTCACTTGCGCACCAAAGCAAAAAGTCAGGAACCAGTGCCTGAGTGTGTAACCCAAACACTAGAGTCTAGAGCCTAGAATCTTGGACAAAATAAATGGAACATTTCGACCACCCCTCTCCCAATTTCAAAGATAATAAAATGGTGAGTTTTTGCTCCTTTGCACCTTCATCATTGCTTTGGGGGGAAGGGGGCTAATTGTTCCTTTCTATTCTGTGCAAGATTGTAGGGCCAAACATTAAAACCAACTGTTTTCCCGCACTTTGCACAGGTTATAATGGATGCAGTGGTTTTTGTCTTGTGGTTGTCCAGAGTGATTACAATTTGTTACACCTTTCAATTGAAGAAGCTCTTTTTGACTGATTTGTCTTTCATGAAAGTGTACTTGGGGTATTTTTTGCATTGTAGGTGTTCTCATTCCTCACAGTGCATTAATGGCTGGTATTGCTGGAATTAGTGCAAGAGTGCATCCTGCTTTTAGGTAAGTTGGTTTCACAATATACATTGTACAGTTTTTTGTAACTGAACATTTTGTTGTGATCAGGATATTGACTGATGATGGCTTATTTATAATAATGACCAAGATTGCACAGTCCAACAATGTTTTTACAATTTTCTATAAATTAAAAATAAGTTACAGTTGAGAAAAATTGAAAACAGAAATAGCTCAGTTTAAGTGATTTTTATGGCAGAGCGAAAGCCCTTTTCGGAGTATTTTTTGTAGAAAAATAAAGAACTGACAGCCTGGGATTATGCTATTGACGGAGTTACCTAGTCACCTGTGGCCTGCTTGGCTTCCTGTTGTAGGATCACACATGAATAATAATATTTGCTATAATTATTTTGGTTCTTTTCCAGTGAAAAAGACATTTATGTTGGCTATCTTCCACTGGCACATGTGCTTGAGCTAATTGCAGGTAATTTTTTTCAGGCATGTATGTACAGTACCGCTCAAAAGTAAGTTACCACCGTCTCGCGAGACGCGTCTCGTTTCTCGCGAGACTCGTCTCGAGAGAAACGAGACGTGTCTCGTTTCTCGCGAATGCACTGGAAGTACCAATACGCGACAGGATTGACCATCAAACCTTGACTCGTTTTTTATTCACACTTGTAAACATGCGAAACGATGCTTTAATCTTGAAATCTCGACCAACATTTTATTCAAACTTGGGAACAAGCGACACCACGCTTTGATCACGAAAGACCACGAAACCTCGACTCGGACTAACATTTTATTCAAACTTGTGAACATTCGACACCACGCTTTGATCATGAAACCTCGACTCGGACTAACATTTTATTCAAACTTGTGAACATTCGACACCACGCTTTGATCATGAAATCTCGACTCGGACTAACATTTAATTTTTATTCAAACTTGTGAACAATAAGCGACACGATCGACGCTTTGATCATGAAACCTTGACTAACATTTTATTCAAACTTGTGAACAAGCGACACGACGCTTTGACCACGAAACCTCGACTAACATTTCATTCAAACTTGTGAACAAGCGACATCACGCTTTCATCATGAAACCTCGACTAACATTTTATTCAAACTTGTGAACAAGCGACATCACGCTTTGATCATGAAACCTTGACTAACATTTTATTCAAACTTGTGAACAAGCGACATCACGCTTTCATCATGAAACCTCAACTAACATTTTATTCAAACTTGTGAACAAGCGACATGACGCTTTGATCATGAAACCTTGACTAACATTTTATTCAAACTTGTGAACAAGCGACATCACGCTTTGATCATGAAACCTTGACTAACATTTTATTCAAACTTGTGAACAAGCGACATCACGCTTTGATCATGAAACCTTGACTAACATTTTATTCAAACTTGTGAACAAGCGACATCACGCTTTGATCACGGACTAACATTTTATTCAAACTTGTGAACAAGCAACACGACACTTTGATCATGAAACCTCGACTAACATTTTATTCAAACTTGTAAACATGTCAGACGCTTTGAGCATGAAACCTCGACTAACATTTTATTCAAACTTGTAAACATGAGACACGACGCTTTGATCATGAAACGTCGACTAACATTTTATTCAAATTTGATTAAAATTCCTATTTCCAAAGATATGGTGTTTTGGAGTTTGAATGAACGATTTATGCCAAATAGAACGGGAGATATTTTTCGTGTTTGCCGTGATTTGGACAACAATAAAGTTTTTTACGCTACCGATTCGTCGTCTTGTGCTGCTAGACAAAACAAATCTAAAATTTAATGCAAACGGCGCATCTCAGAAACTTTGATTAAAACTCCTGTCTTTAAAGGTATAGTATTGTGGCGTTTGAATGAACGATTTATGACAAATAGAACGGGAGATATTTTTCGTGTTTGCGGTGACGCTTTGGATAAAGTTTTTTACGTGAGCCAGTACCGACTCGTCGTCTTGTGCCGCTAGACAAAACTTTCCCTGGCAGAAAAATCTGAAATTAATGCAAACGGCGTATCTCGGAAACTTTCATTAAAACTGCTGTCTTCAAAGATATAGTATTTTGGCGTTTGAATGAACGATTCATGCCAAATAGAACGGGAGATCTTTTTTCGTGTTTGCCGTGACGCTTTGGACAACAATAAAGTTCATTAGTTCATTACGCTACCGACTCGTCGTCTCGTGCCGCTAGATAAAACTTTCCCTGCCAGAAAAATCTGAAATTAATGGAAACGGCGCATCTCAGAAACTTTATTAAAACCCCTGTCTTCAAAGATATAGTATTTTGGCGTTTGAATGAACGATTTATGCCAAATAGAACCGAAGATATTTTTAGCGTTTACGTTCACGCGTGGGAAAGTTCATTACGTTACCGACTCGTCGTCTCCTACGCTAGACCGCGAAACTTACCCTGGCAGAAAAAAATTGAAACTACAGTGCATTGCAAACGGCACATCTCAGAAACCTTGATTTGAACTCCTGTCGTCAAAGATATATGTTTTTTTTTAATTGGCGTTTGAATGAACGATTTGTACCACACAGAACCGGAGATAATTTCCGTGACGCTTTTGTGACTCCATTTACATGAAAAGACAATTGTCTCGCCGGTGCGTGTTGAAAGTCGGAATATTTTTCTCCTACACAAAATTTAGTGGTCGTTTGAGTTAGCGGTTATTGGAGAGTAACAAATGTAGGCAACTGAATTATGAGTAAATGATATCTAGTGCAAAAATACTCACAGTATCAGGATTGAAAAATTATAGAGAACAAGATTCGCAAAATCAACTCATTGCCCTCGTGTTTGCATGAATTGAAATGCATGTAATTCTTCTTATACATGTAGTTTATGCAGATATAAAACCGATGCACATCTTATGTTGGACGGTCCCATCGATTTGCCAACGAACTGCAGAGCAGCAACCGTTACACATGTCCGGTTTCTTACGCGTAATATATGCCATACTAAACGCATCAGTGATTCTCGAGAGAAACGAGACGCATCTCGCGAGAAACGAGAAATGTCTCGCGAGAAACGAGGCCCGTCTCGCGAGAAACGAGACGAGAGGTGGTAACTTACTTTTGAGCGGTACTGTAGTATATATTGCCGTTTAAAACATGATTAATCGTGTGGCCATGGGCACAGGGATCCCACTCAGCCAAAAGTCAAATAACTTATTGTGTTTATTCGCTAAAAGCTGTTGGAACATTGATACATGGAAAATGTTACAGATATTGTTTTCTTTATTGTAAGTAAAATATTATTTTCGTTTTATTGAAGCGTTGGATTCGAAGAGAATATTAGACGTGCTAAAAAAGGTATTACCTCAGCTACGGAATGAGCTGACATTTTAGCTGTGACAAATGAGATTGTGCTTACTTTGCAAGTTTTTTTTTCACCAGAAGCGACAGTCATTAATTTATTTGCAATTTTTCAAGTATTTCTTGTGGGTTTGGGCAATTAAAGTGAATTCTTTGGCTATTCATTGAAGTGAGTTAAGAGATTCGAAAGAAAATTAAATATTTGCTGATTGCCAGAACGTGCAGCGTTCATATCAATGCTGGGAGACAAAAACACAACTGTTCTAAAATTAGCCGTTGATAACGTAAACCTCAGATTGTGTGACTCAAGTGACTACTTTGCTTGTCCTTTACTCATAGCACTGACAAATTAAATTTTGACTTTTAAGGAAGAAAGCTGTTTATTAATAGTGTAATAATAGTGTGAGACTTGTTTCCTTTTGATATCATTCTTGAGCATGTCTCGAGTGAACTTACAGATTAAGACCATTACGTCATCATAGATGAGTGATGGTGCAATAATACCATGTGCATTGCGTTGCAACTATAGTGCTAAGAAAACAGTTAAATTTTAAAAGCGCGGTTATAAGATCTAAAAGATCCCTGTGTTATTGTTATTGATAGTGAAAGGCACATGAAGGAAAATAAAAAATAACCACAAAAGTATTCACTGTTCTCCTTTTGTTGGTGACGGTTCTATTACTGATTTTGCATTGAGAGTAACAAATTTTCCTGGAATTGGTCTGAGAATTTGCCAAAACATGCACATTGCTACTGTCTAACCTATGAAAATGAGGTTGCAAGTTATGGCAGGATTCATGTAGCAGACTCTTACATGTCCTTGCCATTGCCAGTAATAGTTTTTTTTTTGTTTCAGAAAATGCTTTACTTGCTCATGGAGCAGCCATAGGATATTCCCACCCTCTCACTCTCTCTGATCAGGTGATTTCATTTCTTTTTTTTCTTCTGTATTTTAAAACTTTTTGTGTTATAAAAATTGTTTTTTCTTCTTGTTTTGTTTTGTTGTTTGTGTGTCACAGTTTTTTAATTTCTATCTCTAGTTTTCAGACAACAACAGCAACAGTTTATTACCCGTTTAGAAGTTTAATACAGTTAGTTAAAAAATGATTTTGAAAAGTTAGTTTGTTACCAGCTTCCTGAAATAACTAAAAAGCTAAAAAATGCCAGGGAGCTGGTTTAAGCAATGTTAATGAAATAGGGTAAGATAGTTATACAAAAAAATTAAAACAAAGACTTGGTCTGACTTTCTTTGGAGCTTGCTTGAAAATTATACAGTCGTACTGTTGGGGCTGTCATTAAGAACTGGAACATGTAACACCTATCAGGTTAAATATGCATGATGGGCCCTTGATATTACAAGTGAACTTGTCAGTCATTGATACACTTCACCTGCAAAGTAACAAGTTTATCACAGCTGTGAAGATGAAGGTGACAAAATACCTCTGTCTGGACATCAGCTCTGTAAATGCATATTAAACTTAACATTCATTTTCCTCCCTACAAAACATAGTTCACATTTCCGTAAAAAGAATACTTTGAAATGCTGACACCTGTAATGCAGAAAACAGACAAAACCTCAGTCGTGACTAGTATATACATGTAGAGCTGTTTATGACAGACAAGACTTTGAATTTTCCTCGATACTTCATTCCTTCGTAGAAATAAAAAAGCTTTGCTTTTGGTAGATTTGTTTTTGCCATTTTATGTAACTCTAATTCAATGTCTTTATGCCTTCATACAGTCATCTAAAATCAAGAAAGGAACAAAAGGAGATGTATCAGTGCTCAGACCAACTCTAATGGCTGCAGTGCCTGTCATCATGGACAGAATCAGACAGGGTGTCATGGAGAAAGTCAAGGAGGGTCCTCGTCTTCTGCAGCTTTTCTTTACATTTGCTTACAGTTACAAACTGAAGCAACTTAAGCTTGGCTTTGATACTCCACTTCTTAACAAGTAAGTTTTGCATATATCATACACGAGAGACCATATTTTACCACATTTCCAAGTACCAAGGGAGAATTAAAAATATGACATTTGATGAACAGGGTTTTTGAAAATGTGGTAAAATTGAATTATCTTTTCAGCCAGAACTACAACCATACAACCAACCAACCAACCATGACAAATTTCTTTGTATGTTTCTGTTTACTGTTTTGGCCTTAACCATCCACTTGACTATTGTTGTTGTTGTTAAACACAATAGCTGTTTACTTCTAATTGAGAAACTAACCAATAGAAGACTTCTAAACATCCTTCCTCTCACAGGCTTGTGAAATAGTATTAAAAGTATATTTTTGACTTTAATTTGTGCTGTTGATAACATCACAGTCTGGATCTCTGACGTCATTTGTTTCCTTCAGATTCATCTTCTCCAAGATGCGCAATCTCCTGGGGGGTCGTGTAAGGCAGATGTTGAGTGGCGGTGCACCTCTGTCTGAAGACACTCAGCTCTTTATGAATGTGTGCTTCTGTTGTCCTGTGGGGCAAGGTTATGGTCTCACTGAAACTTGTGGAGCAGGAACTGTCTGCAATGGTATGTATAACAATCCTGCAAATGTATTTTGTAATGACACATATACAGGATTGAAGATTCTCCAAAAATTATTGGAGTCCTTTGGACGCTCAATTTGCGAGTGCTGACTACTTCAAAATCTGTGGAGAACACTGCTTGTGTGATAAGCCAGGGCAGAGTACCAGGCAAATTGACTGGCTGTGCAGATGATTTTGCCTGTCTGGTGTGATCATCTAAAGGAATGTTTTTCTTCTAAACAAGTCCATTTCAAACAGTTTTGCCTGCCTGTGAAAACTATAGTTGCCCTCCTTCTGAAAATGCCTTATTTTGTTTAGCCTGGGACAGGACAACTGGGCGTGTAGGACCACCAGTCTCCTCAACTGAGATCAAGCTCGTCAGCTGGGAGGAAGGTAAGTCAGCACTGTTGGTTCTCCATCTCCTTCATAATTGTAACTTTTAAGTCATTTACTTGTTTTGTGTGCCACTGCTGAGAGGCTCAGGGGCTCAGGAGGTTCGCTTAAACCCCCTAAATTAAAATAGTGAGTCCTTATAGCATGCTGAATTCACCTGAGAATGCCCAAGGACAATTTTAATAATTTTGTGGGGGGAATAACCCCACACGCGGCTTCAGCCATCCGTATCACAAACCCCTTCTTTAAAATCCTGTGTCTGCCCCAGCACTGATGTTTGCATCAAAATAGGTGACTACTGTTTCTCAATTCTGTGTAACTACATACATGTAGTATTATTGCATCCTTTTATCATTATTTTGACATTGTAGTTCATTACTTAACTTGAAGGAGTCCTCATCTTTTGGAAAGGTTATTACTTAGATAATGGTACTAGAGATCTAGAGCTACCAAACCTGTTAGGGTCGAGTTGTTTATTTGTCAAAATTAAACTTGAAGGGGATAGGAAAATATAAACAGGGAACCTCACAGAGAAGCTCTATAACTGAAGTCATTTTTTTGCACTGAACCTGGATGAGATGTACTGTAACTTTGTTGTTGCTCAAAGAACTGTCCCCCAGTTAACAAACACTTATATACAGCAGGAAAAATATCCCCTAATGTTCTGCTGTGATTTGATTTTATTAGGAAGCTACACGGTCAGAGACAAACCTTATCCCAGAGGAGAAGTTGTCATTGGAGGTCCAAATGTGACCAAGGGCTATTTTAAAAACCCTGCAAAGACAGCAGAGGACTTTGAAGTTGACAGGAATGGTCAGCGTTGGTTCCATACCGGCGACATTGGGGAGTTCCACCCTGATGGCTGCCTTAAAATTATTGGTGAGGAGCTATTTTAGAATGCATTCATTACAATGTGTAACTTCTGTTCTTCAGGAGTTTTGGAAGTACAGTAAATGCTGAACATGATGGCCAATGACCTATTGTTGATTTCTGTACCCTGTAGTCTATATTCCTCAAACCACAATAACAGCACAATGTGAGTTTTTGGAGAGTTTTGTTCTTCATGCAAAGTTCCAGTGCTCAGGCATCGACAGAGATGCAACAACAACAAACATAATTTTACCCCAGAGCCCAGAAGAATTATTTGCAATTTAACTCTTTGGCTTCTTGAAATAATAACCTTGAGTTGACAATATTAGGCAGCCAGTTAATAGAAATAATTTATTTTTCATGTTCTAGTTGAACACATTAAACAAACAGGAATAATAGGGAAAATAAGAAAACAAAACAGGAATAAGCAAAGTTCAGCTTATTTGTAAAAGTAAAATAGTAAGAGTATTTCATTGCAAAACAGCAGTTTTATCCAAAAGGAGTGATGCTGCAAGCAAAACGTGGATACCAATTTCCATTTTTGGAATCCAAAAAATGATTTTTTGTTAGTCAACATGACTACCATATAAGTCAAATAATTTTTTGCTCGCTTATGTAGACCGCAAGAAAGACCTTGTGAAGCTTCAAGCAGGAGAGTATGTGTCACTTGGAAAAGTCGAGACAGCTCTTGCTCAGAACCAGTATGTAGAGACCGTCTGTGTCTATGCCGAGAGTTTGTACAACTATGTGGTATGTCTTGCTGTACCTCGTCCTAAGAAGCTCAAGGCATTAGCTGTATCACTGGGTGTCTTGACTGATGACTGGGCAGAACAGTGCAGGAACAAGGCCATCACAGATGCAGTTCTGAAGGATCTGCAGGCTCTTGGCAAAGCTAGTAAGTAGTGGTTTGGTGAAAATTAAGAGAAAGTTGAAATTCATTTTTAGAGAATTGCATACAATGCAATGTTAAATACTCCTCAATAGCTTGAGTGCATCCATGAGAAAACCAAGCAGAACCAGGCAGGAGGTGATAAAGGTCAAATCGGTGATTTCGCTCAAACTTGGCGTTTAGGTTTGGCGAGTGGATGATTTTGGCAAAAAGACAGGTGAAAATATGTTAAATTATTCCCTTCAGGTTAGGGGGACCCCCTGCAAAAAATGGCCATTTAAAACTAATTTACGAAGAAAGGGAAATAATAAATAATGGAGAAGCGAAATTTGTCGAAGATTATCAGTCTTAATCAACAAGTGGAAGAAGCCGCTAATGACTAAACCTTACATTTCTTTGGTCAGGAAAATTTTATTTCTATCAAAGAAAAGTCAGGGAATTTTGAAAAGTGATGTCTGGCAACTAAGTAAAAGTTAGAACTAATGACTGACTGACTGACAACTAAGAATTATTGAGCGGACAGGCAGAAAAATCGAAATATTGTGGTACTTAGTCAAAAGAGTGAAAATGCCCAATCATCTCTGCAAAGAAAAAACGCTTGTTACATGGGTTATTTACAAGGCACTTTTATAAACGTTTTCAGTGAAGCTCGAGAGGTTTGAGATTCCACAACGGCTCACCCTGGTCACCGAACAGTGGACACCAGAAACAGAGCTTGTCACAGCTTCTCTGAAGCTCAAGCGAAAGAACATCTCGGCTCAGTACAGACAGGAACTTGATGCCATGTACAACAAGTGATCTTCAAACGACTTGGAAAATCTCCTAGCACTACTAGACTATAAAACTTTTCTACATTACTTCATTACTTGATATAAAAAAAACACTTGCTGATAATAATACTTTCATTGCTTTATTCATGTCACGAGATCACCAGTGCAGATAATCTAGAGGATGACAATGTCTTTCAACAGAATGCAAAATTGCTCAAAAAAAATGTTAAATGATTCCGTGCCCTGAAGGTGACATCTTCTGAGAAAACATCTCACAACATTGTGAAATGTGGTCGGAATTGTTCAGATAAAATTAAGATATTTTATTGTGGGGCCTTATTAACTCAAAATATCACTTCTATTAATAAATCAGCTTTGATTTGGAAAGGGTATTTCATGTAAATGTTAAGAGCTTGTAATGCCTGGTCTGGTGCAAACTAAGATTCTGCGACAATGAGTGTGGGTCAAAGAGTTGACAAACACAAGACTTGTTATTGAACATATATAGCTGGCATACTTGCAAAGACATTCTAAGAAATAAAAGCATGTTTCATGACTGTTTAGAATCAGTTGTTTTGTTTTTCTGCAAATGAGTGTGAAACAACATCTTGATGGTAGTGGTTATCAAAATGTGTCAATTATTTCTCGTACTCTCGCTATGTCCTTTGGCTTTGTTAAACAGCATCCTCCTATAAAAAAGTACAAGGAACATTTACAACTTTGTCTTCTTCACGTTACTGGAAGGCCAGATCACTTGAAAAACGTTATTTAATTAACAAATATCGAGAGATTTTGAAAAACATTTCAAGATAAAAAGATGCAAGATAAAAACATGAAGTTTCGGTGACATGTTACCATTATCAAATGTGATGGAGGAAATCAAAGGAATGGACAAAATTGACAAAAGAAACGGAGAAATGTATATCATTAAATAAACAGTTTCACTGGAAACAAAAAAGCTCCATTTCACACCTTTTCTTTATAAACTTGCTAAACTGAAAATAATTTACATTTGATTATGGTGACATGTCGAAAGGTCATGTTATTATCTCGCTTTGGCTGGATAAAGACATTGTATTTCGTAAAACAGTGTCCTGAGACACTTCTACTGTGATTTGTTAGGAGTTACAGTGGGTCGCCCTAAACTAACTGCTTTTACACTAAGCTCAAGCTTAAAAGAAGAGGCTGTTATTGTTCACCTAATTAGTGGGTGTCACAAAACGTTATCAGTCATTGCAGTTTCTTAGCACTTGATCTTCTCCTCTCAGAAGATCATAACACTACTTTTTGTCTTTTCACAATGACTACTGCCATACATTGTGTACACATCTGGCTGAATTGTTCTTTCCATCACATGATCTGGTAGACTGGCCTAACTGACCAAAACCAGTTCAACAAGTCCTCACAGCATCACCCATATGATAATCGGAACTGTTGGTAGAAACTTAACTTTTTGTGTCCATCTCGGACAAGAACGGTCAAATGACAATCTGTTTGATTTGCATCAAAAGGAGCATACTATGGGAATAGCATTTTCCTTTGAAAGGTTTTGCTCCAGAACTCGTTCAGAGCGCTTAGAAAATGCCTATAGCCATCCGTTGGGGGCGGGGGGGGGGGGGGAACTCCCATGTAAAAAGCACAGGGGTGCTCGTTGTACCTTTAAGAAGTTAAAAAGGCAGGTTTTGGTCCTTAGGATGTCCAGCCTTAAATTCCACAGCTGATGACCTTTTGAGGTACCGTTTAGGGTATGGAGCCGAAACATAATGACCGGAGATGATGTGTTGTTTTAGAAATGGTACCGATGAGCACCCCTGTTCTTTTAAAATGGAATTCTCCCCCCCCCCCCCCCGGGATGCCTAACGTATCAAAGTTACCAATCCAACGAGCACCAGCGTCTATCCATTCCAGAACATAACTGGTTAGGTCACGGACGAAGGTCGCATCTCTAGGCTGCCATTCAATTTCACCCTCCCATCCAAAGCTGAGGAATAAGCAAATAAAATCATTTGGCAAGGATGAGTGACTTGTCCTGATTTCCCAACCTCATTCCCAGGGTCCTCTCCACCTCGAGGTTGCTGATTTCCGAGTGGGACTAGGGGTGATCAATC
Organism: Micromussa lordhowensis; assembly: GCA_964020085.1. NCBI lineage: Eukaryota > Metazoa > Cnidaria > Anthozoa > Scleractinia > Lobophylliidae > Micromussa > Micromussa lordhowensis. The sequence continues at coordinate 37,907,592 of OZ026599.1, read as the reverse complement.
AGGTTACCTTTGCCAAACGCTGAGGCACCTTATGATGTGCAGAACACTTGGCAAACCACAATACCTCACAATTATCCTGCCCAATCTTGTACAATGTCTGATTTTAAATCACGCATTAGGCAAAAACCAGCGTGATTTAAAGTCGGCGTATTTTACCCATTTTTGTTGCAAACATCATTACGTTATCACTTTCCTAATAATAGCAATTATTTTTCATGTCATATACACTCAAAACAACTAGCAAACTGCCAGGAGAGCTGGAATACGGTCAGAACTTCATGCTAGCCTACATATAGAGCACTTTCCATATATGGGTGAAATGATACACCACATACACCACAACCATATATGGGTAACTCTCCTACATACCCCTTCATACACCTTCGTACACCATACACCTTCGTACACCATACACCTTCATACCCCTTCGTACACCTTCATACACCTTCATACCCCTTCGTACTCCTTCATACTCCTCCATACACCTTCGTACTCCTTCATACTCCTCCATACACCTTCATACCCCTTCATACTCCTTCATACTCCTTCATACACCTTCGTACTCCTTCATACTCCTCCATACACCTTCATACCCCTTCATACTCCTTCATATGCCTTCATGCTCCTTCATACGCCTTCATACTCCTTCATACACATCCATACTCCTTCATACACCTTCATACGCCTTCATACGCCTTCATACACCTTCATACACCCTCAAGTACCCTCATACACCTTCATGCATCTTCATACTCCTTCATACCCCTCCATACCACTTCATGCACCTTCACGCTCCTTCATGCACCTTCATACGCCTTGATACTCCTTCAGACGCCTTCATACACCTTCATACACCCTCATGTACCCTCATACACCTTCATGCATCTTCATACTCCTCCATACCCCTTCATACCCCTTCATGCACCTTCACGCTCCTTCATGCACCTCCATACGCCTTCATACTCCTTCAGACACCTTCATCCACCTTCATACTCCTTCATACTCCTTCATACTCCTTCATGCACCTTCATACTCCTTCATACTCCTTCATACACCTTCATACTCCTTGATACACCTTCATACTCCTTCATACGCCTTCATACTCCTTCAAACTCCTTCATACTTCTGCATACGCCTTCATACACCTTCATACGCCTTCATACGCCTTCATACACCTTCATACACCTTCATGCACTTTCATGCACCTTCATACACCTTCATACCCCTTCGTACTCCTTCATACTCCTCCATACACCTTCGTACTCCTTCATACTCCTCCATACACCTTCATACCCCTTCATACTCCTTCATACTCCTTCATACACCTTCGTACTCCTTCATACTCCTCCATACACCTTCATACCCCTTCATACTCCTTCATACTCCTTCATATGCCTTCATGCTCCTTCATGCGCCTTCATACTCCTTCATACACATCCATACTCCTTCATACACCTTCATACGCCTTCATACACCTTCATACACCCTCAAGTACCCTCATACACCTTCATGCATCTTCATACTCCTTCATACCCCTCCATACCCCTTCATGCACCTTCACGCTCCTTCATGCACCTTCATACGCCTTGATACTCCTTCAGACGCCTTCATACACCCTCATGTACCCTCATACACCTTCATGCATCTTCATACTCCTTCATACCCCTTCATGCACCTTCACGCTCCTTCATGCACCTCCATACGCCTTCATACTCCTTCAGACACCTTCATACACCTTCATACTCCTTCATACTCCTTCATACACCTTCATGCACCTTCATACTCCTTCATACACCTTCATACACGTTCATACACCTTATTTTACCTTCATGCACCTTCATACACTTTCATATACCTTCAGACACCTTCATACACCTTCATACGCCTTTATTCACTTTCATACACCTTCGTCGCTCGTTAAATTTTCATCTAGCTTGTTACCTTATCTTAATCTTTGTGTGATTATGGTACTATGATCTTGTTAACTAGAGTATCTACTACATGATTACAAATTGTCGATATGGCGACAGCATGTTTTGTGCACAATAAATGACTAAGTACTGGTGAAGGTGAATGAAGGTATAGAAGGTGTATGAAGATGAAAGAAGGTGCATGAAGGTTTTCTGAAGGTGTATGAAAGTAACTGAAGATGAATGAGGGTGTATGAAAGTGTATGAAAGTATATGAAGGCGAATAAACGTAAATGAAACTAAATGAAGGGAAATGAAGGCGGATGAAGTTTTATAAAGGAAAATGAAAGCGGATGAAAGTGTACGAATATTTATGGTTGTGTCAGTGTACGAAGGTGTATGAAGGCGCATGTAAGTGTACGAAAGTCTATGAAGGTGTATGAAGGTGTATGAAGTTGTATGAAGTTGCATGAAGATCCATGAGATATATCATTGAAGGTGTATGATCATGAATGTTTACGAAAGTGTATGAAATTGTATGAAAGTGCATGAAGGTGTATGAAGTTGTATGAAGGTCTTTGAAGTTGTATGAAGGTCTTTGAAGTTGTATGAAGGGTTATGAAGGTGCACGAAGATGTATGAAGGTTTATGACTGTGTATGAAGGTGTATGAAGGTTTACGAAAGCGTATTAAGGGTTATGAATGTGCATGGAGGTGCATGAAGGTGTATAAAGTTGTATGAAGGGGTATGAAGGTGTAAAATGGTGCAGGAAGATGCATGAAGGTGTATGAAGGGGTATGGTGATTTATGAAGGTGCATGTATATATGAAGGTTTATGAAGGTGTACTGATGAAGGTTTATGAAAGCGTATGAAAGTGTATAAATGTGCATGAAGGTGCATGTAGGTGTATGAAGGGGTATGAATGTGTATGAAAGCGTACAAAGGTGAATGAAGGTTTATGAAAGCATATGAAGGTGTATGAGAGTGCATGAAGGTGCATGAAGGTGTATGAAGTTGTATGAAGGGGTATTAAGGTGTATGGAGGTGCATGACAGTGTATGAAGGAGTATGACGGAGTATGAAGTTATATGAAGGTGCATGAAGGTGTATCAAGGAGTATGAAGGTGTATGAAAGGGTATGATGGTGTATGAAGGTGTATGAAGGAGTATGAAGGCGTATGAAGGAGTATGAAAGTGTATGAAGGTGTATGAAGGCTTATGAAGAAGTATGATGGTGTATGAAGGTGTATGAAGGAGTATGAAGGTGTATGAAGGGGTATGAAGGTGTATGAAGGAGCATGAAAGTGTATGAAGGTGTATGAAGGCTTATGAAGGGGTATAAAGGTGTATGAAGGTGCATGAAGGGGTATGAAGGTGTATGAAGGCGTATGAAGGTGCAGGAAGGTGTATGAACGTGCATGAAGGTGTATGATGGTGCATGAAGGTGTATGATGGTGCATGAAGGTGTATGAATGTCCATGAAGATGCCTGAAGGTGTATGAACGTGCATGAACGAGCATGAAGGGGCATGAAGATGCATGAACGACTATGAACGTTTATGAATGTTCATGAAAGAATATCATCTTACCCATATATGGAAAGTGCTTTATATGCAGGTTACCCATATATGGAAAGTGCTCTATATGTAGGCTAGCATGAAGTTCTTGCCTGGAATACACCATATTCTTATTCTCGGTATTGGACTGGAACTAGCTTGCAACCGAGGCTAATGCATGGAGTCTTTTCAAATGCAAATGACATTTCTCTCTCTTCTTGTTAGTGATATTCCCCCCATTCGAGTCCAATACCAAGAATACAAATATGGCCTATTGAAGAAGCTAACCAACTCTTGAGTTCTAAAAAGATAATGATTTTGCATATTTTTTAACTGAATTCTATATCTGAATTTGAGTGGGATTTATATTTAGTATAAATACAATTGTTACTTGTTGTCGAGTGACATTCAGAACAGCCAGGGCGGGAATAACAATTGTGTAATGTGCACATGATCAATTTATGCAACCCAGATGTCTCTGATTTTCTCCGTCTCAAACAACATCTTCAGCAACATCAACTGATCCAAATACATGTAAATAACCCTTCATGGACATAAGCAGATTGTCTGACAGTAGTGTAACTGAGCTTTTTACACAACTAATGGCTATAAAAAATTGCGCGAAAACTTTTTTTAATGAACTATTGTTTTCTCATGTGTTTAAATAATATTCATACTGTTTCTTTAAGTTCACTTGATAATGACGTCCGAGAATGTCGAAACGTCGTGTACTTTTTAACCGTTTTTTAAAGATTTCTTAAAAGGTTTTTAAGAAAAGTTTTCGCGCAATTTTTTATGGCTAGATGTTTTAAAAAGTCGCTTCTTTTTAATACACAACTAATGTCGTGTTTTCACGAGGGGTTTACTACAGTTGCTGCTTACCGAGGTTTTGAAACTTAACGACAGTAATTAGAGAAGCTGCTTACACAGAACTAATTAACTAAGTAGGCAGCATACAACGGAAGGTTTGAGGTTTTCTTGGAAAACATGTGTTGCAATACTGCACAGAAACTATTGGGAAACTATAACATTTCTGGCTTCACAAACGGAATACTCCAATGCTGAACGAAGGTCGCTGTCGATTTGCAGTCTGTGATGATGAGCCAAAATCTCCTAAATTATAAAGCTTTGTAGATGAATAGTGGACAGAACATTTTGATATCTCGCAGAGCCATTTTTCACAAAAAACCTGGAACGTCACCTGCTCTTGCTGCGTAGATGTTCAGCGGTACTTCTTATTCAGGGCCGCTTTAATTTCTAACATTTGCCTTTCTTCTCCAAAGACCTGCATTTTTGCTTTATCTATTGTCTTCTTCAAAAGCTATAATTATAGTACATTTTCTTTTTATATATATGCGGGAACTTATTGAACTTTTTATATGCAAAGTTTTGTGCATGTTCTTATTACATTACTTACAAGATAAATATTCCATAATTAACCAGAGAGGAAGAGTTACTTATGACCAGTAATTAAATTACTTGTATGCATTATTTTTATGTATGTTTGTGACTTAAATTACTTACAGGGTAGTTCCATATAGTTAATTAAACGAAGAGTAAAGAATTAATTATCGCCGCTTAAAAACAATTCGTCATAGGATTTACATTTATTACAGAAAGAGATAATCCTATTAGATTTGAAAGCAATATATTTTTCAGTTTCGTATTTGTTTTCAAGAATTCTCTCCAAGTGACTAATCGATGAATTAATATCTTTATGCCTACGATGCCTTTTACCTAGAATTAGCACAGAATTGACTAGATCCATCACCCTCCTTCAAGATTCCTATGACAATGTCACTTAGTAAGAGACATCTGCAGCTACTAATATTATTCAAAATGTTGGCAATAACATCCATCCAAAAAGAGTATGAAAAGGGATAAGTAAATAATACATGGTTCTAGTTTCTTTGGTATCTTGACAAAAGGAACAGTTAGGGCTTGGAATATAGCCTATTTTAAAAAGGATTCCATTGCTAAGAAGAATAGAATTCAGTGCTTTACATTGAAAGGATCTTAAGTAAGGTTCGCTAGAAACTCTTATGGGCAATGAAAAGGCTTCTGAAACACAGTTATCTTCCAGATCAAATTCTTCCGCTATCTTGGCCCATTTCTTTGGCTTTTCATACTTATACTCTATCATGCGCCTGCATGTACACTACTGCTGAACTACTGAGCTTCTAATGAAAGGAAACGATTACGGCACTTGACGATGGAAGGGAAAAGGCAAGCCGGGATTTCTTTGCCTAAACATGAGTTTATTCAGCATTTTTGCCCGTTGACTTAAAACTTACTTTTATTAGGAGTGGAGCAATCTGATTGGTTGATTTTAGTTATTGCCCCTTTGAACTAACTAAGCCCGTGTTTACCTTGGTGTTGTTTTACAGACTGTAACCTAGCTAAAGTGAAAGTTTTAATTATGTGAACACAGTAGTAAACCTTGGTAAATGACGGCAAAATCTAAAGTAAGTCAACCCAGGTTGGTCGACAGTTGAACGCCTCATCACGGTCCATCAGGCATGGTTTAGCTCAGCAACCAATGGTAACTGAGGAAAAGCAGACTTTTTAATACTCCACAAAATTAAATTTACCCTCCTTCTCTCCACTCTTCACCAGTGTGGGGGTACACAACAAAGGGAACATCAACTTTGCCTTTGGCACTCTGCAACAAGGACTGCAAGGGAAAAAATTAGTCTCAACACTTAGTTTGCCCATATGGTTTGCTCAATTGGAACAAAATAACTTCTTTCTTTGTAATATGGCAGACTGCATGACAAAGTTTTGTCCTGAACTATAAATTTGTTTTTTCTTTGCAGTCATTAATCTTCTCTGGATATGCGAGACAGTTTGCCTACGAGTGATAAAATGTCACAACAACAAAATAGATCATTGTTGGCAAAGCCATATTGCTTCTCCCACATATTGTCCAAACTTAAATGTCCATAGTGGTTATCCTCATGTTAGACACAATTATTGCCCTAATAATAATAATAATAATAATAATAATAATAATAATAATAATAATAATAATTAAATAAACATTTATGCAGGATGACCATTTCAGTTAATAACTACTGAAAGATAATAACATGTTGCCTTTTGAGAAGTCAAATTCCAAAAAAAAGATTTGTGTGACTAGCCAGTTATCGACATAAATTGAGAAGTACAATACAGACCGTAACAAACCATGGAGAAGTACAATTCACGCCCACAGCAGCAATCTGGGACAGACAAACTGGAGTTAACTTTTGGAGATTAAACAGACTAGTCAAATACAGGATATTATTATTACTATTATTATTTTTGATTAGCTCTTATTAACCGAGCAGGAGGTCTGTATGGAAGAATCTTGACTGAAGTCGTGTGTTCGGTCTGTACACACAACCAAGGTCAAGATTCTCCCATACAGACCGACTAAACTTGGTTGATAAGATGTTTATTATTATGGCAAACAAGAAAAATTTAATTTGTTTAATTTGTTACTACTTTTGTTAGTGCGCACGCATTCTGCATCTCATGCAAGGCATGGTTTTAGTGCCACGCGGGCGCTGGGGTTGACACTGATGCAATCAACTACACTACAAAGTACACAACTAAAATGAAAGCAAAATTTCCTACTGTGATCAAGATAATCAACTTAAATGAACCTGCACTTAAACCAGGAACACTAGAATAGCAGCATATCGCTAACCACTAACTTTTAATGTCTTCTAGCTGAAAAACTAACTGTTATCTGTCAAAAATTATACTGAAAATCCAACTGTAAATATGTACCTGCAGATGGCATAGTGCGTGCGCAAAACAAGTTCGAGATACGCAAATGTTTTACTTACTGGGGAGGTGACCGGGCACCATAAACATTTTCAGAAAAGATAAATAACTTAAAAAACGCGTGGTTACCCCTGCATTTTATGTTATGAAATGGAGGTGGCAAGGCTATTCAACATGTGATTAGTTTCTGGTTGTGAGCAAAAGGTATTTAGACTGTATTTTAGCTGAATTAGAGGAAGGCTGTCAGAGACCCTAAAAGTACCATTGTTAGTAATGATTTTGTTATTAAAAACATACCAAAAATGGTTTTTATGTTACCATTTACCATGAAGTTTTAAGATCTTTATAAATGTGTTTGCTTTTCTGTCTGTAGAGTCCAAGTCTAAGGAAATCTGTGAAGAAATATCCTTTCCTTCTTTTTTTCAGAAAAATGCTGATGTCTATGGTTGGCCATTCGTTTCAAAATTACAACAGTCTCATGACTACAGCAGGTTACAGCATGGACTAATATTGGTTACAGCAGCTCTCAAATTTTGCTTGCCCCAAGCAAGTCTTAGTTACTCTACTTTTTATTGCGATTTAGTTTGCCAATGACTTATGTGGGCCTTTGCCCATCAGCTAAATGAGAATGAAAAGTACAGTAACTTGCCAGGCATGAACATTTAGTTGTCCTGGATGAATAGCCCTGATTGACCTTCAAGCCCTGATTGACTTACCAGATTGGCAAGTGGAATTGATAGCTGCAGCACCAGTATAACTGAATAGTTGTGACTGTTTTTTTAGAACCCCTTACTTGTTTTGATTGACTGACAATACTAGTGACAGCATCAGAGAAGACTTCTCCATGGCAAGTGTGAATTCCATCCTAAAACAATAAAATATCAAAACATATGCATGCAAATTATTTATTAATACACTTTCCACATCAAACCTTATCACTTACGCTACTCTGGTACACATCTCCCTCTAAAGAGCTACTTAATATACTTTACATCTAAACCAGTTAAACTCTCGCTGGGGGATCACTCCAATCAGTATTAGGAACTCCTCTCCTCACTTGACCCATCTCTGCAAAGAAACTCATTTTACCCGTAATTACCTTGCATGACATGCTCAACCAAGCTTTTGCTTCAGGAAACTCTTTGAGAAGTTCAATCAGGGCTTCTGCTTCTTTCTAATGATACAGAGAACCAACATTCATTTTGTTTTCCAGTAAAGAGACCAAAAGTCTAAAAACATTAATTTTTTATGACAATGGGTTAGTCTATGCTATACTGGATAATAACATTCCAGGCTTTCTTGCAGTAACCCAAAGCAGTCCCCAACCATCTGTGAAACAACCAAATAGCTTATTAAATGAGGTTAAATATACTTATTAAACTTAGTTAACGACTAGGAGCTTTGCTCTGTAGTTGGCGTAGCGTTTAGCGTGGCGTTGGCGTTTATTAGCGTTATTTGGTGGCGTGTTGTGGCGTTAGTTTTTTGCTAGGGTTTGCGTTACCATACAGGCCTGGGGCGAGCAGTTTTTCGTGCCCTTCGGGCCAGCGGTCTGTTGTTGCTCTTATGCGAGCGCCTTGCATGTGGTCGTAGTTTTACTGTGTGTAGTGGTTGGGGCGTCCTCAGTTTTTTGGAGTTTTTTAGTGTTTTCTCTCTCCCTCCTCCCCCTTTTATTTCATTACAATGTTTATTATTGTTTATTATTGTTATTATTCCACTGAGCTCCCAGCTCTGTGTGACGGGTGCTTGGGCTGGGGCTGGGTTTGGCGGGCGGGGCTCGTGGCTGGGTTGCGGGTAGGGCAGGCTTTTGGGATGTTCTTGCTACCTGGGTTTGGGTCGGCAGCTCCAGCCCCTGGGTACCTGGGCACCCAACCTCCATGTGCGACCCAGGCGTTAATTATCATTAACAACACAATCAGTGGTGTTGTAATAGCTATATTTGGTCATAGATTCACAAACGTCAGTCACACTAAGTATTAACATGCAGGGTTTGCAAATCCTGAGAGGGTGACAGCAGGAATAAGACAGGTTGACGTTTATATGCTGTTAATATATATACCTGAGCAGGGATAGTCTCCAAAGCTAAGATATCAGCCCCGGCTTTAAGTAGACCTGCCACTCTGGGCCTGTGCCAGTTTACTAGATCCTGAAACAAAACAGGTTTTCTTGGAAGTACAGGTTGGAGCTGGAGACGAGGACTGAGGTGCATCAATAGTCAAAATGTTCAACAGTTTGGTTTACAGCCTACTTGTACAAATATATCTTACAACAAATACCTCTTACTAACCAACTTAGTGGTCCGTACTGTGAGTTATGGACCAAGTTGTTTTCCCTTTGGTTTACGGCCCAAGCGCAATGCTTATGGACCATAAATTGAGGGGGAGAAAATGAGGATCCGTAACTTACAGTGTGGACCGAGAAGACGAGGTTAGTAAGATATTTAATCTATCTCAGTCTACTATGTGTCTGATGGGTTTAGGAACAATTTATCTTCACATGGAACGACTTCAAATTTCTGATGCAATCAAAAGCAAAGCAAGTCAATTTTAAATCATTAGTAAGTCGTTAGCACATTTTAATACACAACTTTTACTTGCCATTAAAGTAAATTTGGTGACAAATCACGTAACATTTTCAATTGACAAATTTTAATGGGCCATACAGTAGAATACAGCCTGCTAAATTGACCAATCACAGCATGTATAGTTAGTGAGAGATATGAAAGGCCTTAACTCATTAGTCAAAACACAGTTTCCTTTCCTTACCTGTATTGTCATGTTGTCAACATATTTGCCTGTATATTCAGACCCATCCTGCTGACACGCTCCATATGGACCTACTGATCCTGCCACTAGCAGCTTCCTTGGACATCCAGTATTGCTACTATAAAAGGTCAATTAAATTATTTATTATACGGCGATCACAGAATAGTATAATTAATAAAAGCTTATAACTAGTTTCTTACCTGCACACTCCACGAGAAGCTTCCTGGGCAATTTTCACACTATTCTCAATAACATCTAAGGCTTTGCTCTGATCAAGACCACAGTGCATTAAGAGTCCCTCTAGGCTGACCTAGAGAAAAGAAACAAGGAATATTTTAACAATAACGTCAAAAATATATACATGGTGATTGTTACTTATCTGCTTGTACCAATACCTGATAAGTAGCAGTTGTTGCAATGTTTGCTCCACTTTCAAAGAAACTATAAACAATCAAAATAAGTATAGTTATTTTAAATAGATAAAACTTATTTTCTGGGTGAGAGTAATCAGAAATGTGGATGTAATAGGGGAAACCTGGGAAAAATATCTGATTTAAAGCGTGGTTTTTCCCCTAGCTGAAAACATCATGCACTAAAAATTCTTTGTACAAGGAACGTGGATCAGCCAATTGCAAAGCACAGAAAATATTTTCACTTATCCACACAAATAGACCAACTTTTATCTGACCTAGACACGTGCAATTTATTTGTGAGCTTACCTTTTGTGAACAGATTTCACTGCCTTTGGGTTTTCAACAAGAATTCTTCCACTCCATAGTGGATCACCCTAAGTTGAAATAATAATTGAAATACAGTCGAACCTCTGGTTGCGACCACCTCTCCTCGTCAACCAGTTTTCCAAAATACCAAACGTTTCCAAGTCAAAGCTCTATATTTGGGACCTCTTCTAAGCGACCACCTCTTACAAGTGAGTGCGACCACTTTTAGAGCTAAAAGTTTGAAATTTTCTTTTGTTTTTGACCTCCCATAAGCAACCACTTGACAGATAATAGAGCGTAAATTGGATAATAAGGTGTTGTAACATTATTGAATTCCTGGGCAGTACAAGAGATGGAAATTTCTTAATTGGAAGCACTGGATTTTTTCTAAAATACACGGGGTAAGTCTCTGCAGTTACCATATGCCAATGAGGCAAAATGACGACCCAATATGGTCCGAACTCTCGTAAGTGACCACCTCCAATAAGCGACTACCTTGGCTTGGCATTTTGGGTGGTATGTCTGCACTTAGGTCTGTAAGTATGTGGCTAAATGTAATTTAGGCTAAGTTAAACCCAAAACAATGCTGGCCAGCAGTATCTCCCAGGCTTCTGGTGCAGGGTGGCCGGGGGTTTTGTGCAGGGGCCCCAAATGGCTTACAGCTCGGCTTTTGCGTTTCGTTATTGCTGTCGGATACTTCGCACTGTGATTTTATTCCCGGCCCGGCCCACCCCTTCCTCTTGCTTTGGTAAGTATGTAGTAAGTATTTGTATTTCCACTGACTTGTCAGTGTGACGGTGCCGGGTGGGTAGCTGCCGCTCACAGGGTTGTCATGGACACCCTACGCGGTCGGCTCGGTTTGATTCGTGGCCTCACCCTCCTTTCTAGGCACCATTCCCCAAGCTTATCTATTGTTGATGAGTTGATTTTTTTCGTCTTACAAGATCATGCAAGCAAGGAGGCCTTCTAAGGCCTGGGGTAAAAGCGACAAGCGAAACGACCCTGGAAACCGGCGACAAGCAAATCAAATGCACCACTAAAATTTGACAGTAACACGAGAATCACTAGAAAATATAGCGACAAGGACCTTTTTGACTTTTTTTTTCCTATGTAGAAATTGTATTGTCTAAGGCTGTAAATGTCAGAAACTAGCAATTGCTTGCTTTTAAAAAACTAAACATTGCGAGAAATTGTTTGTTTGCTGAGTCCACAAGAGTAATAGTAACACATGGTTGGTCTGGTAACTAGAAAATCCCAAATTAGCCGTATTGGTGACCTTTGGTTTTTGATATGGCACGGCAGTAGTGTGACTGACCCCTCGTGACTGGCAACTGGTCGTTTCCACTGCAGGCAAGCAAGCATCCACGCCAGGACTGTCAGAGTTGGTCTGGTCTGATCTACAATGTATCAGAGTTGATCGACAGCCTAGCATTAATCTTCCTGGTTTTTTTTTTCACGAACTAGTGATCACTAGTCAGTGGCTCAGTTAGCTATGGTTTTTCTGATTTTTCCTTCTTTACATGGGAAAAGATGCAAAAGGAAAGCACAGGTACGGGTACACGAAAGGACGCGACAAGCGACATGGCTCCCCTCTTGGAAGGCCTCAGCAAGCCACTATAAAAATAAACGTTATGAGATTGACTTACATCAAGATTAAATCCAGCCCTGGTTAATTCCGTTGCTACACCACCATCTAGAACAAGGAACTCTTCCTTTCTAGAAGAATCAACGGCCATATCAAACAACATGTACTCGTTCCCTTGTTGATTTTGAACAGGCGTGATACTCGCGCGATTTTCTAGGCTGATGTGAGACTGGAACCAAGTTGGTGATGCATAGAAACGAGGCCCCCTGGTTGCTAAAACAAGACCGAGCGCTAGATCTAAACTTGGAAAAGTCTTGACCGTTTTAGCTTCAACAAAATTCACTATGGTAAGCTGTTTTTCCATCTTTCTGACCCTTTGAATAAATCTGACATAATGTAATTATGTTTTGTTGAACCATCAGGCAGGATCAGATGAGCGTTACGCATTTTTGGCGGAATGGTACGATCCCGGGGCTTCACTGATGAGAAAATATCAACTGCTTTTCTATCCCAGCGATTCGTCAGTAGAGATGGTAATACCTTTTCTTCCTCGTATATTAGTTACTCTGTCAGTACATATATTAGCTATTGAATAAAACATTAAACATGTTGCTATGTGCAGCCATGAAGGAATTAAAGCTAAATAAAGAACGAGCGAAGTGTACATGTATGTAATTTATTTCTGCAAATTGCAAATGTTTAAACATTTGGGGGAAAACTCGAAATAATAAAGTGTTATTTTTCTTTGCAGTATGGTAAGTGTACAATCTTCAAAATCTTGAGATCTAATGTGAAGTTCAGATGAATTACTTTGAAAAGAAAGGACATTTCCAATTAAAGATGATCTCCAATCCGTACTGCGCACTCTCGAGAGTTTGTTTGCGTTATTTGTTTTGTTGAGTTATTTTTTTGTAAAAAAATATCTCTTAGTCGGTGCGTCGAGTATGTTGTGGACAGGTCAATGGATCAGTGAGTCAGTGAGTCAGTGAGAGATGTATGTATGTCACACCAATCAGATCCAATGTACTATAAACAGCCAATCAAATTTCTTGTTTTAAAAGGAAATGGTATATGAGAAGATTTGATCCCGATACAGTTCAGAACTGCCATATTTATTCTTCTATAAAAGAGGAGGAAGTATTCATATATTGGGTTTACTTCGGCATTTTCTGTGAGTTAGGCTTAGGATTTTAGTTATGGACGAGATGAGCCTTAAGGTATGAAACAGTGCGTGAGGTAGTTGTATGCAAATGGACGAGATGTTTTTATTTTTAGTTACAAAGGTAACTTGATATTTTTGTTTTTCACAAGGAGTAAATTCAATTAGACGTCACGCATCGTTGCTTCTAGTTCTTACGAAATGTTTTAGAGGAGACTGTGTTCTTGTTGCGTGCAAATATAACGAGATATTTTTATTTTTTCGTTACAAAGGGTAATTCGACACTTTTGTTTTTCACAAGGGAGTAAATTCAATTAGAGCTGGCAAATCATCACCACTTGTTCCCACGAGATGCTTGCTATTTTTAGTTACAAATGGTAACTTGATATTTTTGTTTTTCACAAGGAGTAAATTCAATTAGACGTCACGCATCGTTGCTTCTAGTTCTTACGAAATGTTTTAGAGGAGACGAGACTATTTTGATTTGAAAGAGTTCGAACATTTACAATAGGTACAGGTAATGATTGTTTTGTTGTTGTTGCATGGAAATATAACGAGATATTTTATTTTTTAGTTACAAAGGATAATTTGACACTTGTTTTTCACAAGGGAGTAAATTCAATTAGAGCTGGCAAATCATCACCACTTGTTCCCACGAGATGCTTGCTGTTTTTAGTTACAAATGGTAATTTGACACTTTTGTTTTTCATATGGGAATGAATTAAATTAATGTAGAGGAGGAACAAGTACGAAAGTATTTGTAATCCTTGGGAGATGCGTGACACTTATGTTCAAAAGAAAATAAAAAGTACAAAAAGTACTGATGGCATAGAAATATGCAAAAGTGTCAAATTGTGAAAAATCACAATGAATTAAATTAGACTGTCAAAGTGTCAGAGGTGTTAAATTTTTCTCTTTCTTTTTTCGATATTAAAACATCATCTGTCAATACTCCATGTTTTATTATGGAAGCACAAAATACACATATATGGCTTGCTCCTCTACAAAGAAAAAATTCACAGCCCTTTCTTTGCGCACCAACTCAAAAACCTACCCGAAAACAATCACCCATTCTCTCTCGTTAAAATAAACAACGCCCAGGCCTTCACTTCGCCTCTTTCCACTCTCAACATAAACCAGGCAGCCAGACTTTTAAACCAAAATTATGAGGCCTACTATTTGTTTATCTTAAAGATTTAAGATCGTATGTATATCATAAATTCTCAGTTTCTTTCGTGCTGTGCATCGTAGCCAAAAACACTTGTCAAATTAACTAAATTGTCACTGTAAACACTCCCTTAAATGCTCCTATCTTCATAACCTTTTAATTAAAAAAATAACTCTTGCATGCCTTGCATGCCTATGTTTTCATGTAAGACATCACAAAATGTAACCACTTACTTACATGAAGTAAATTCAAAGTTTCAAAACAAGCACCATTATGGATGCAAAGCGGTCAAAGCTTTATACTTTCTTTCTCGTATCACTGAATGAAAAAACTTTGCAGCTGTAAAAATCAATGAAGCTGTTGGAAAAAGAATTTGAAAGGCCTCAAAGATAAGGTGTGCGGTTCGTAATGTATAACATCAATTTGCATTCCATCAAGTGGGAGCTTCTAATGTTTATAAACATTAGGGTACTGAGACTGTGCAGTGCGGACTGGAAATCATCTTTAAAGCAATTGTTATTGAGGGAAGCATTCCTAAAGTGAACCATACTCATTTTTACAGATCTACTGTCTACTTACAGTGTTGTCTGCTCTTAGTTTGAGTACAGACCCATTTATACTTAGTAGCTAAGCGTAGCCTAAAGGACACAAGGTTTCTTTTCTTTTCGTCTTACCTTGCACTACCCTGGGTGCCAGAGGTTTTTTCTCAAATTTAGGGGCGACAGAATTGAGCGGCAAAGCCGCAAAGCGAGTTGCGAAGCACTGCTTACTCTGGCGCTCTTCGCTGCTGGTGAACGAGAAGACCTCTGGCATCCAGGGTAACCTTACACTTGATATTTTTGTAAACACATGTGACCCTTTAAACACACTGTACTTAATACTAACTACTTATTGACCGAGAGTGAGGTCTTAACGGGAAAATCTCAGACCAAGACCTTGCTGTATTGACTGAGCGATAGCAAGGTCAATATGGCAAGGCCAAGGTTTGATTTTACTATAAAGACCAATCATTATAGCTTAATAAGTTGTTTATTATATGGCTTTCTGCTTTGTTTTTACAGGCCTGCAATCAGCCTGTGGGCATTATGGGAGAATAATGCCCTAGAATGAGCCAATCAAAGCACACATTATATTGGCGGCAAACACAAGCCATATAATAGTTACATGTAGTTAACATCCCCTGCATGAAAGGCATGATTATTATCATCATCATTAGATTATTCCTAGTCGGCTTTACCAACTTAATAAAATGACTTTAGTAAGTTGCTGACTAGTGGGCATCACACCAGCTGTGAGTTTCTTGCTAAATTATTTTATTCTTAGTATGCAATTCTATAGAATGATGTGTTTACAAGCACATGCAGCTTCTAAGATTGATTGTTACTTGGTTCTGTTGAGCTACATGTACAAGTGGAATCTTGGATGTTGTTCTTCAGAAGCGTGTGATGATCAATAAAACTCACGAAAAGATACATAGATCTCAAGTAAAGATATTGTTCCTGATTGTTGTAGATATTTATTTATAAGAAATGACATACTGAAGCAGAGTCAATGTTTTTAGCAATCACAAGCTTTTGACACCATTCTTTCTCGAGTGAATATGACAAGAGTCTATTGGTCACTTGAGCTTGGGTGAACAAGTCACATGCCAAAACATCCCCATATATAGGGCCAGAAGTTAATACTGGTCCACCCAAGCTCACATGACAGATAGATTACTGTCATATTCACTTGAGAAAGATGCTGTGATAGCATCAAAAGCTTGTGATCGCTAAAACATTGTCTCTGCCTCGGTGTCTCATTTCTTATTTACATAAATCTGTTTGCTGATGAGTCAGACTTCACAAAAAGGGAGAGTTGTTTAATTAGTGAGTTTTTTTAAACGCTTCATTTATTTTATCTCTGTCTTCTAGTATGACATAAAGAACCGTCGTCTTTTCCTGAAAAAATCGGTGATCGAGAGCCTCAAGCTTCACCATCTGTTCATTGGAGCGATCATTAAAATTCATTCTCGTCAGGTAACACCCAAAACAGATTTATTAATTACTCTAATTATTATTAATTGTGTTCAATGAAAGAAATTTAACACAAGATAACAATTTTCTGTTTCATTTTTAAAATGTTTGTAAAAGATAAATATGACTGTGTACATACTTCTAAGAACATTGAATTATGAGTCAGTTCTTGAGCAGAGATAATTTTCTGTTTTGTGCTAACTTGTGATTGCAGTTAACAATTACAGACTATGCAGATGAACGTACATCAAACCTGTTGAGAGATAAGAATGAGAAGTAAGTTAGTGATTAATTTGCACTATAAGCAGGGTAGTCTTTTACCTATTAAGTTTAGTATTATCTCTTACAAGGTTCTTACTTTGGTAACTTAAGTCATATAAGTCATTTATATACCATGATCTACAAATATGGTAAGCGTATGTGTGAGTTTTTGGGGGGCATTTTTATCGTAAGTTATTGGTTTCCAGCACTTTCCAAGACGTAGACTTTGATGGGTCATTATAACTACTCTTTATCAGTTGATGCCAAAATCATGATATCAAAAAACTGCCCAATCATTGGTGAACATATTGCTGTCAAATTTGTGGCACAGTAGGTTACCATAGCAACAATATGACCTGCTAAAAACACCCTTAATTTTAGTTTTGAGCACTAATAACTCAAAAATGAGCTCATGACCGTTATTTTTTATTATCGAATTATGTTAAGCATGATAAGATGCAACGTTTTGGAAAGTTTTAAAAAATTCTGTGGAGTGGGGTCAGAGCCACCTTAAACTTACTAAAATTAAGGGTGTTTTTAGCAGATTACATCATTGCTATGATAACCTGTTATGTAAAATAGATGATTGCAACTAGTTTACCAATGATTGGGAATCTGTGTGATACCATTATTGTAGCATCACTTGTTAAACAGTGGCAGTATCATCATCATCATCATCATCATTTATTTGCCTTAATAATTAAATAATAATAATAATATACAGCAAGTTGTTAGGCGAGGAGACCTCAAGAAACCACAAGGCTTATAGGAGAGGCCACCTCGGCATCACAATATTAAACAAGATAAATGCTGCGAAGGAGTGCGGCAGAAACTAACTCAGAAACTATTTTAATAAAAACTCTAGCACTTTGCTTTTAAACATAGGAAAGTTAGACAAATTGGTAATAGAGGCAGGAAGACAGTTCCAGACCCTAGGTCCTTGGTAAAGAATAGTGAATTTTTTGATGTTCGTACGACAGGGATGCACACGATAATTACCAGCTGTTCTTGTGTCATATTTATGGACTTGGCTGTTTGTCATAAACAGATTGAGGAAAAGTGGAGGCAGTAGATTATTGTGGTAGCGGAACATGAATTTTGCAATATCGAGGGTATTGATTTGGAAGATATCTAAAATTTTCAGTTTGGTAAAAAGAGGAGCAGTTTGTGCTCGATATTCTGAATTTGTAACAGCTCGTACCGCCCGCTTTTGTAATAAATAAATTCTGTTTAAATTAGATACGTAAGTGGACGACCACGTTGAGTTACAATAAGTAATATATGGGTAAATTAATGTATAGTACAGCATGAGTTTAGTCTTACAGGATAAGTAGAAACGCGTTCTGGATAAAATACCAATTGATTTAGCAATTTGTTTACAAACAAAGTTTATGTGATGCTTCCATGTAAGGTGTTCGTCGAGATACACTCCAAGAAATTTGGTTACAGTACTTTGGGTTAAAGGCTGACCTCCAAACGAGAGAGAGAAACTGTGATTAACTCTCCTCTGACTCGGGCTAAATATAACATAATTAGTCTTTTGGGTATTAATCGAGAGCTTATTGCATCTTAACCAAACATCAATATTTAGTAACTCATTATTAAGCACATTCTCTAAGTATTTAGGATTAGAGTGTGAGAAAAAGATACTAGTATCGTCAGCAAAAAGCAGAAGTTCAGATAATTTAGAAGCTCTAGGAAGATCATTGATGTATAATATGAAGAATAAAGGGCCTAGGATGGATCCTTGAGGAACTCCACACTTAATGGTCTGCGTTGACGAACATGTTTGATTAATTTGGACGAATTGCCGACGACAGGAAAAGTAGCTTTTAATCCACTGCAGAGCCACATCACGGATACCATAGTGCTCCAGCTTGGTAAATAAAATTTGATGGTCAAGAGTGTCAAAAGCTTTGGAGAGATCTAGAAAAACACCAACAGTAGTTTCGTGCTGGTCAATTGCTGAAGAGACTTTATTTATCAGATGAATTAGAGCATGGGATGTTGAATAGTTTTTCCGAAATCCAAATTGGCAGCGGTATAAAATATTATATTGCTCGATGAATTCAGTTATGCGAATTCATCCTTCAAAGTATAGCTGTTAGAAAAGTACTAGAAACTGTTGCCAGCCTCCTTAAACAAAGTAATACATTAACATTACAATTAAAAAAACAACAACAATTCATCTATCCTGGCTTCTCTAATTACGATGACCATGTATGTTTCTCGTTTTTCAGAACGTTAGCTATGATAAAACCAGATGCTGTGGCACAGATGGGTATGTATACAGTACGCTAGCTAACTAGCTTAAAGGCATTTTCCTTTCATCATCTTTAATCACAGGCAGCCCAAGCTCACGATGCATTTAATTAATCTTTATGCGAATGTTCAGCAAAATGTGACATATTTACCGCCAACTTCTAGTATTACATAATGACCGTGTTTGATTATGCGAAACGTGACTCTCGCCTTGCAGCGTAGGTGTTGTGTTACAATGGTTTGAATTTATGAAGGTTTGTATGGGGAAAACCAGTAATCGACCTTATAGCCTAAATTTTAATTTTTTGCAATAAAAATGACCTTCCCCAATCCCTTGTTGTCTTTTCTATTGTCATCTCACTTCTCAGCTCAATCCAAAGCCTTTTAAGCAAGTTATCGCTTTTTGGTTTTCCTCTCCTAAGAAAGAGTAAAGGCTACACACCCATTCTGGACTGATTCACGCTCAAAGCGAAAAAAAAAAAACACTGAAAGCATGCCAGCCACCCCAATTCCTCCACAGAATTCATTCAAATTCATCTCCACAGTGCACGCTACAAAGCTCTGAATCGAAGAAAGCTATCTGGACTGAGTGATGAGTGATGGAGATTTTTGTCCAAGCGGCCAACAGAGCATTGTTATGACAAGCCAATCAAAGCAACAACTAAACATGTTACAAATTTTCCAAAAAAGTGCTTTCGTTCTAAAAGATTCTTACATAAAGTAGATGAGCTCTGTTGATGAAAGTGATCTACGAAGATTTATCTATTTGAGATTGTGAAGAGGGTTTTCTCTGAGAGTTATCAAAATATTGTATTATTAAAGTATCGTCTCGTGTAATCAAATTTTATTGTTGTGTAATAGTAGATGTCGGCAGTAAATGTGTAACGTTTCGCTGAACGTCTGCTGCCTGTGCTTTAATGGTAATAACTTGGTATGCAATCATCTATGAGTTTGATACTCACAAGGTCATATATTATTCACAACGTCCAGGACTGATTTATTCACCTATGGCCTTAATCTTTACGTCAGTAACCATAACAAACTTATTATTTTATGCATTGGGTAAATAATATTATTCAACAATACACAAGCTCATCGTAACTTCATTGGGGCCCAATGATCTTTTATACTCAGCCATAACAGGTGCTGTCGGTTATCACCCTGCCCTGCACGGCTGGTATTGGTGCAGAAGTCATTAATTTTCTTTGGGATGAATCCCGTTCAAGCCTGACTTTTTTAGATTTTATTTTGCCACCACCTACATTGCAAAACTGTGAACTGATCTTTAATTTCCTTAATATATTGGCAATCAAGTTCAAGTTAGTGTAAATGTAGCATCAAAGTGAAAGAATTTTAATTTATGTCACAAATTAAGATGTAGACACCAATTTTATACTTATTTGGATAGGGAACATAATTGACATGATTCATCGGGAAGGCTTCCTCATTTGTCAAGCCAAGATGGTTAGAATGACCAGGTGAGACTGTCGAGGCTTATGCGATGAGGGGGGGGGGGGGGGGACAGGGGTGTCGGAATCTCCTGCTTCCCGTACCCTGCTCTTCCGCTTCCTGTACCTTTATTTCCCAACTCCCACATGCACTCTTGTCCGTCCTGCTTGTCATTTAGCTGTGCAATCCTTAAGTATTTCCTTTCCTTTTTTTCCCTTTGTGTTCAACCTTGCTCCTCTTACTCACATCTTTTTGACAGCTCAAGCAACAACATCATGACCTATGACATAACCACCATCAAAGGGTTTCCAATTTACCAGGAATAAGCCAAATTTCGATTTGCTCGTCGGCCCAAAGTCTCAAAAGATGCTAAACAAAGTAACATTTTGAGTTCTTGTTTTTGAAAGTATTTGAATGCTTAATGAACAATAAAAATTACCATTTTGCATTTGTCTCCCACTTCCTGCCCATTCCTCTTCTGCCTTTTGCCCCCTCTTCCTGTCCCCTCCCCACTTGAATCTGAACAAAATAATCAGGTGTTCTCGCCATTATGACTGATTCAAGACAGTTGTAGCTGTAATTTAATATATGGTGTACTGTGCCTTTCAATATAAACACACAAACTCTGCTCAATCAATGGTTTCATGTTTTGCTGTCATTGGTTGTCTTTGTGGGCCTCTCAGGTAACAGCTAGAAGTTTGCTTCAGCTACTGTAGTTCAGAAGATCAGGTCTGTGCATGGGTCTTTTAATCCATTTTGTTTGTATTTTTCCATGGCTTGTTGTTTTTGTTTTGGGACTGTAACCAACCAACAAAATTTTCTGCAAATTTAACAAAAAAAATTGTGGAAGTTAACAATAATTTTCCAACAAATCATCAATGTGATCAAGCTGTGCATTACAAATTAAGGCAACAAATTTGTGGTCAGGTTGATTAGTAACTAATCAATATATTAAACTTTTAAAATGCCAGCCTGTCAATTTGCAAAGAATTTGCTTAAGTGGCCTTGGTCAGAGTAGTCGTTGTAACTATTATTGATAACAGTCAAGAGTTATGTTTTGAACTCTAGAGTTTGCATGATATTGAAAGACATAGTAAAGTTATTGTGTATAATAATAATTATTATACACATTATATTGTTTCCAGACTCAAGTAAACCTGACAAATGACACATGCAGATTTATTTGAATTGTTGATTACCAGCTTAGTAAAAAAAACATAATGTGGTCTTAAATTTATTAAATACTACTGGTAGTAGATTTACTTTAGTAAACTGGTGCATTGTCATGTCTAACTTCGAAATTCTTCATTGTTGAATCTCTTATACACAGGGAGCAGGCATCAATTTTCTATGCAGAACACAAAGGGAATTCTTTTTTTAAGTAAGTAGATCTATATGTTTTTCAAACATTTCATGTCCAGCATCTTCCTACAAGCCTAGTTGGTGCTGCTGACTTGTAAGGATACCTTTCAGGGGAGTTTATCTTTTATGGAGTCTGTGAAATTGGAGTGATTTATGAAGTTAGTATCCCCAGTTGAATAGCTGGAAGCAGCTTCAAGTAATTTTGCATCTCCCCCTTTCGGATGGGTTGCTAATATTCTCTGAGTTGTCATGGCAGTTTCTTTTCAGCAGGTCTTCTACCCACTTATATACTCCAAGGTAGGATTAATAGCATTCAGGGATCCATATTCGCAGTCGTCTGGTCATCTGTGACGACTAAAAAATTGTAGGGATGACCAAGTCAAGTCAAATCAAATCTGGACAAGTTTAGTTTGGCTCTTATGAATTCCCTACATTCTGACCACTTGTCATTTGGAATTCATTTGGAATTTTTATAAAACAGAGAAAGATTTGCAGCTTTCGTTCATGATAAAATCATCATTTTGGTCAGCCGTCTGGAATGATGTAGTGTTCGCCATGAGTGAAATCATTGCAGCCTCAATTTTCATTTTGTCAACCGCTGATACTCTGTACTGCATCTGCATTGGCAAAAACATGTGGCGCAATCGCATCAGCTGTTTTGATCAGGATATGTCATTTATTTCATATTAATGTTAACATTTCGGAAAAACAAGCCAAATACAAGCAGGAAGATCGAAAGCATTCCTTTCAATTCAATTCAATTTTAATTCAAACTCTCACAAACATTAATTTTACAAAGAAATAAGAAGAAAATAGAATACAAATAGATATATACAAATTACAGCCTTCATGGCAGTCGCAGAGGCCTTAGTTTTCATTTGTACCTGGATTTAGAACTGTGCCCATCATCCAGCATCATCCAGCACACTTTCACTTTGCCCTCCCTCTCCCACGCATGATATTTTGACACAGCAAATCTTTACAACCCCTCCCCCGGTTCACAGTTTTTTGGTATGTCTGAAGTCGTCTTGTCTCCACACGGAAACAAAATGTTGTGAGCTAATACCTAAAGCATTTTAGCGAGATTCCGCAATAACAATTGAGAGCAGGGGAATGATTTTGTAAAGATTTATTGTGTCAAAGAACATGTGTGGGAGATGGAGGGGAGCTCAAGCATGTACTGGATGGCGTTTTGTTTTTGTGTGGTTTTGTGGAAACTGCGAAATTAGAGACTTGAGCAAATTCAGACTGCGTTCAAAATGCTTGGGGAAAGTGTTGTCTCCCTTTTTAATCATTATATGTAAACCAACGTGAAAAGGCCTAGGTATGAGTTTAGTGCTACAGTGTTAAGCTTAGTGTTACGCGGGATATGTAGGTGGCAGTTTTGCTTTTAAGAGATGACAATTACAGGAGACAAAGGTTTACCATTCATTCCTTTTATTAAATTATTTACTCTCTTCCTATTCAACAAGATTGTGTCTTCCCTGTGGCATATCCTAGAATCTTGCGCTCTTTGAAGTCCAATTCTCTAAATAATTATAAACATTGGAAAAGGAAAGTGTTACAAAAAGTTTCTTGCCCAGGAACAAAATACTGACTTTCACCAGGGCCTAAACTTAAAGTCCATACATTGAGCCAGTAGTCAAGAACACTGCGCCCCCTTCATTGGACAGGAAACAGTTATGGAATACTTTGGATGAGCCCGGTTTGTGTGTCTGTGTGCAAGTATGCCACAGACATTGTAGGATCAAATTATTCAGTGTTCCATCAATTTTAACTTGTACTTTTGATCATTGTGTCAAGTGGCGTACATGTGTATATTCAATTTGATTTTATGTTCTTAGTTATTTAGTGGAATTTGTCACAAGTGGTCCTGTTGTTGCCTTGGAACTAAAGGGTTCAAATGCCATTCAAAAGTGGCGAACACTGTTAGGCCCAACTGACTCAGCCACAGCAAGGAACCAAGCTCCAATGTCAATCAGAGCAAAGTTTGGCACAGGTATGTAGTCTACAAAATCAATTATGATGAGTTTTAAGGCTGAAATAGAGAAAAATTCTTGCTACTGATTGCCATACATTTCATGTAATGTTGAGGGTATTTAATACATCAAGGCAATAATAGTTATTTCCTGTGTGATGATACTCTTCTTTCGGAACTATGAAAGCTACACAGTACATGAAATTGCATGCCATCGGTAGAATTATAGACTGCAAGTCGTCCCTCTTTCACTTAATCCATTGCACAAGACACAAAAGAAAACTGTGAGAAAAAAATGACCATGCAAAATCCTAGGGTTTTCTTTCACGTCCCATTTAATGGACTAAGTGAAAAAGGGTCTACTCCTGGTCTAGTAGAATTAAGGGGTTAAGCTGACATGGCTGCAGACCCTCTATCATCTGGAAAATCTTTTAGTTTCAATGTTCAAGGTTGTGCTCTAGCTGCCACAACTGTGATGGCTTCCCTTTTCCGAGTTTCCTTGATCTGCCATTAGATGTTATTTACCAGTTGTTTTTCTTTCAGACAATACAAAGAATGCAGCACATGGCTCAGACTCCCCGGAATCAGCTCAAAGAGTAAGAATACTGGTGTTATGACTACGTTCACGTGCAAAATTCAAGTATATTTCTCTTTTTTTCTAATAATTTGTTTTGATTCTCTTTTTTTTCCTCATAGGAAATTGATTTTTTCTTTGGTGGGCTAATATTTGGTGGAAAAAATACTGCTACATTTTCAGACTGTACTCTTTGCATAATTAAACCCCATGCCATCATTCAAGGTATTGTTTAGTTTAAGGAGTCTGGCATAGGCACGCAATATGTGCAGAAAACTATATTATTTAGTTGCTGTCCATTGACAACATTCCGAGCCAGTGATGTTTTCCTCCAATAAATGTAATATTATGACTTGAACTTCCAGCAATAGGATTTCAGTGTCATAATTTTACATATTATCTTGATTCTTTTGTTCAGGTCTTACTGGCAAAGTCATCGCAGCCATAACCAGCAAGGGTTTTGAAATTTCTGCAGTTCAGATGGTATGTCACTGGAACCCTGGAATATCAACACAACCACAGTTTATTGTTCAGTGAATTTTTTGAATAATTGTTTTTTCCTCCTATCCTGTGAAGGAATGTCGGTCGTTTCGTCTGTAAGTCGTTTCGCCTGCAGGCCGATTC
>OZ026599.1:37867436-37879936 GCA_964020085.1 Micromussa lordhowensis | reverse complement strand
AAAAAAGGAAATTGTCAGGATTAAGATGGGTTGGAAACACTACCAGACAGTTAACCCCCGCAAAAGAGAGCCCCAGGTTGCTAGGGGACTGTTTGGTATCCGTCTACTAATTCTTCACTTCAAATTTCAATTTTCCAAATCCTTCAAATCTTCAACATTTCATATTTTCCTCAATTTAACCTATCCTTTGAGCAAAAATATCTCTTTCCCAAATGTCCAAAAATGTACACAAAACCTCCTAACAGTGATTAATGAGATAAGCAGAGAGATTCAGTGTCGCTTGAAACGTGACCGAGATATTAGCAGAAAGGCCGTGTTAAGCGACGTCAAAACAGCCTTCACGTGTACCCCTGTCTTAAGAGATTTGTAGAGCATGCAGTGTTGTAATGACGGCCAGTTGAGATGATTCAATGCTCGAGTGACACATCCTTCCTCTCCGGCTTGAGTTTTCCAAGCCGTCGTGGGAACTAATGAGAAAGGGATGCGCTCCGATGGTTTGTCAACTGATTTTTGTCTTGTAATTTTTTTGTCATTTCAGGTGCAGTACTTCTTTAAGGTGTTGGATCATTGAGTGAACTGTAACAGTATTTTCTACAATATTAAAACCGTCTTTTGTCAATACAAACGTTATATATCCAGTCAAAGGATCCCTTTTTGCTAAGTTTTACTTATTTTATGTACAAATAGTTAATGCGAGTCAACCGGGCAAATGTGTACATAGTAAGAGAAAAGAGATTTTGAATTAAAACTGACTTTTTAGTATGCGCAAGGGAGCAGATATCGCTCAGTCAGATTGATCGTTGTGCAAACCTGAGATGTGGCAATTGATGTGATGATTTTAGGATTGGTTCTCAGTGCTTACTGTTAAAGAGACAACTTGAATTTGTAATAAAGATCAGTTCAACCTAATTGCAGAGTAACATTCCTTTAAATACATGTAAGAGAACAAGGAAATAGGTTTCCAAACGCAAGAGAGACTGACGTACTTAAGCTAGCCTGAGTTTTTTCCCCAAGCTGTGACACCCCGTAGGCTTAAATGCGTTCTCGAAATGCGTTACATTACACTCTTGTGTGTTACTTGCGTTTCCGTGGCGTTTTGGGGCCGTTACAGAGCGATTTCAGCGCGTTTTAGTTTCACTATTTCATTAAGCTTGAAATTATTTAAAACTCGTGAAAGCGCCCTGAAACGGCCCTGAAACGCCACGGAAACATAAGTAACACAAGTAAGAGTCAAAGTAAGTCGTTCTTATTGAATTTCTTTTCCATATTTCGAACTGTTATAATTATTTCAAAAACAAAAAACTTATAAGGCGCAAACGTCTATACAAATATATTCAAATGCGCCACAGAAAAAAAAGATAAATCTGTTAAACATAATCTTAAAAATTATAAGCTACAAAAATTAATATAATCCAAGGCCCTGTCCACACTAATCCGTTTTCAAACGAAAACGGAGCTGTTTTGCTCCGGATACGGCTATCGTCCACACTACAACGCCGAAAACGATCACCCAAAATGGAGTCATTCGAAAACGCTCTCCAGAGTGGAGCGATTTGAAAACGATGCTTTTTGAAAACGCTGTTTTCTAGTGTGGACGGAGAAAACCAAGGAGAAAACGATGCTATCCGAACGGTGACGTCATCAAATAGACAGACCAGGCGCCAGACCACTCGACCGTGAGTATCCAAAATGGCGGACAGACTAGCAACATATGGCGCCAATTTCGGGGGCCGATATATTGAAATGCGTATGCGTCGAGTTTATTTGAGCATGCACACTGAGGGTATAAAAGCGTTTTCAAACGGATACGGCGTTGTAGCGTGGACAGGCGAAAACGATACGAAAACGATAAGTGTGGACGCAAATCTTTTTTAAAACGGAACAAAACAGCTCCGTTTTCGTTTGACAACGGATTAGTGTGGAGAGGACCTAAGCTAAAAATACATTCTTACATTCCAACACAAACTCTTACAATTGAAATGTTCACGGCTTAATTCCAAGGAACTTGGGAGAAGGCGAGACCAAACATTCACCGTGCGACACGTAATCAAATTTGAACAAAAATCCAGCTATATCGGGTGAGTGATTTGATATCGCAGGATATCAGAACAGTAGATACGGCTTTTGATTGGCTAATTGCGAATTTGGGTACGGTATTTACCGAGATGATTTCGTACAAGCTATAAAATAGTTTTCACGTTATTTGCCCGGAAACCGGTCGTTTCGGGGCGTATGGAAAACATGGAAATCTGGAACCCGGAATCCGGAACCGGAATCCGGAACCGGAACCGGAACCGGAACCATTAAATGAATGCTTCAAGTTTGGAAGTGTGATTCCCTGCTAGCAGAGGTCTCTCTCCCGTCGTTCACGTCATGCGAGACCTCTGCTAGCAGGGAAGAAGTGTGATTGACATCAATCCTCTTCCTCCCTTCTCTGCACTCCTCGCGCAAGATAGATGAGGCTTAAATTGAGTTTGGGATGATGCTCTTATTATACGAAACATATTTGCTTCTGCTTGTAGGTCGCGACAAACCACCGGGGAATTGGTTGAAATGTGAGCAGGTGTTAAAAATTTCTGGCTGCCGGGCCGGGTATATAGGTTTTGAAAAATCGTGCCCCTGAGTCACAGAAAGTTCGTACAAGTTGTGCAAAATCAAAACGTTAACATTGTAAAAACTCGCTTAGTGTTTCCGACCATAGATGAAAATGCTGAAACACTCTCGGGAGGTTTCAGTGATCTATTTAGTGAATGTTGAGTGTATTAGGGGTGGATCCACGATTTTTGTTAGGAGGGGGTGCACCTCTAAGGAATGGCGTCACTGACCGTAGAGATGAACAACTTTGTGGTTACTTCGTTACTCGTTATTTCGTTACTCTGTGTTAGCTCAGTTGGTAGAGCATTGCACAGGTAACGCAAGGGCCTTTGGTTCGAATACTGTTTAAAACCTGAATTTTTTTCCGGTACTGTTATGGCTGCTCAGTTTAACTGAAAAGAAAAATAACTACAATGTTCTTTGTACTCGTAACTTTTCTTGACAGGGCTCTGTGTATTATCATCCACCTTGCCAGGAATGCAGAGAAGGGAGGAGGAGTATTGATGTCAATCACAGTTCCCAAGTTAAAGCACTCATTTATTTTTCAGGTTCCGGTTCCGGTTCCGGATCCGGATCCGGTTCCGGTTCCGGATCCGGTTCCAGTTTTCCTGGTTTTCCATACGCCCGTCGTTTCGCCTGCAAGTTGTTTCGCCTACAGGCCGATTCGCCTACACTGAAGTCGATTCGCCTACACAAGTAAAGTCGATTCGCCTACACAAGTAAAGTCGATTCGCCTACACAAGTAAAGTCGATTCGCCTACACAAGTAAAGTCGATTCGCCTACACACTAACAGATAAATAAATAAATAAACTAGTAATAACCACAGGTTAGGAAGTGCGGGCGAGGGCTATGCATGATTTGTTTCACTGAGGTTAACGAATTCATTGTAAAACAGTGGCGTTGTGTTCTTTTTCCATTTTGGGCAACAGATAAATAAATAAATAAATAAATAAATAAATAAATAGCCGATACAAGTGTTGCCCCAATCACACAAAAACGTTTTTGTTCGGAAAACACATCACTCAAAATAACGCTAGCACAGAATTTGTGCATTTTCTCTTGGACAAATATGCAAGTCGGCCTCGTGGGCTTCAGGGTAGAACGAAGGACTTTTGGGAAGTCTAAGTTGGATTAGTCGGCAGTCAGCATCAGCGCGATCGCAGGTTAGCGCGTCGAGTATATCCTGAGTTTCTTCGCGTCTTGTTCCGATTTTTTGTGCTCAAAATTATTGCTAACATTGCTGTCGGAGAGTGTTTTACTTCGCTATGTTCCTACAAGTCTTGACATCTACTGAGATTCTTTGATCTGCATCTTAAAACAGTAGCGATTTATTCCAGTTTTTCGGACTACAGTCTATTTGGCCCTCTTTAGCAAATTGTTAAAATAAAAAAACTACAACGAAAGTCTACCCCGAGGCTCACCGCGCAAGGCCTGGCGACAACTCCTAACCAATAATCCGAATCAACTCAGGTCCAATGTTCAATCTAAACCCCATTTTTGAAACATTCAACTCCGATTTCAGTCAAACTCCGATTTTCAAAAATCCGAGCTAAATTATTTCCTGCATAGCTGAGCCTGAGGTGATGAAGGCTTGATCAATCATTATCTCTGATGGCGGAGGATTGTTGATCACGAGGAGCCATAGGCTCCTGTCATGGTACAAATATATCGATCAAATATTGCCAAAAAAAAATTTGGCTTTCATATCAGTGGAAATAGGAATGCTGGATTTGCAACAAAGCGCTACAGGACTCAGTCGAAATAAGTAAGTTACCAGTGGAGCTTAATCCATACATTCCTCAGAGCCCCTAATCTAGAAAATCCCAAAAGGTCCCAGGACGTAGAGCCTTACGCAATCAATTGCCAAATATGGTAAGCACACCTGAAACGCTACTGCTCTTCTGCCATCTACTGCCACAACAAACATTGACCAAGAAACGCAAGGAGAGGTGGTATTTTACTCCGAAAACGAAACTATTTATACGCGATGTAACGTCGTCGAAATAACGAAATACCAAGGTACGTTTTTTATTTGTTCGTGGTATGATAGTTCTGTTTAAGCCTTTCCTCGCATGTTAGCTGGCCGCATAAGAGAAGCGAGGAAGTAAATATTTCGACGTTGTGAACTTCACAAACGACATGGAAAGCGAATTTCGAAAGAAAAGAGCTTTACTTGTCTATTAGGAAATAAGAGAGATGGGAAATGCTTTTTTGTCACAAATGCAATGATTGTGTGCCTAAATACTGTCGAACGGTTAATATGCAATCGTTTGTTGACGAGAACCAGCGCAGACTTGAAGCTTGTTTCCGTGCAGCAAATATTGAGTTCGTCTGTCGATCGACATGATGCAGCTCGAAATAAGAAATATTAATTGTCGCTGCGTCTTTCTCTCGTTTCCCAAGTAATTTCGCATTGTAGAGTTAGATAAATTTAGATTGCTAAGACCTGTTTTAGTACGTATGACAATCGAAAATTGGCGCTAAATACTTTGAAAAAAATGATGTAGATGTAGGGTTCGATTCGACTTTTGTTTTTCTGTCAAGATAACTTTTGTCTGCATTTTTTCATTTTGTTTTGGTCCATTCTCCCAGAATGCCTCGTCCATTTAAAATATTTTGGTATGCATTTCACAAATTAAATCTCGTGAACCGCGCGTGGTTGAAAATTTTGCATGACTGGGCGTAATGAAACTAGATAGATGAATGCAAGCTTCTGGTTGCATCACTACGTGACATTCCTCAGTTAGGCTTCCCTCTGTACTTTTGTATCTTGGAGGTCATAGTACAACTACATGTGCTTGGGACATCTACAATTTACAATAATATTTAGAATTTGTGTTATAAATTTAAAAGTGTACATTGGGCAAAGAGTGAGGTAAGACTTGAGGAAAATAAAGTTAAAATTATGCCAGTTTCATTCCATGTGACTTTGTTTTCCTCAAGAAACATTCTTTTTGCTACGCAGTATTTTCTTTGCGATTTCAAAATTAATGTGAAGGTTCACCAAACCTGTGTGGTTACTTTGATTAGGCACAGTAAACTACAGGGGCGGGTTGGTCAAAGTCTGATTAAGCTGACCCAGGCTTGGCACAAATTTTGATTTTCACTTTTGTAACATTTCTGTGTGGATTTCTGTGTGTATTGTTTGTCTTTCAGTTTTGAATAAATAGTTTTAAATAATCTCAAACTAACTTTTAATTCTGAGTCAGCGTTAACCAGCTTTCTAACAACCTGGCCCAGTTGTATTGGTGGTTGAAGACAGGGTTTTGTACAGATGGGTAAAAGCATACATATCATTGGTGAAAGGTATCACTGGTAGTCCACCTTTGTTTGGTTGAAGTTCAGTATAATATGGTGATAAAGGAGGAGAAAGTAGAAGAAATACATTGTACATCGATGGTTTCTCTTTCCCTTTTCTGAAAAGTCACATCTTCTGAAAAGGGAATGGTGAACTATTACTAGTTGGCAAGCCCGTAGTCACTACAACCCTGATATGAAAATAAAGTTTTATAGGGTAACATTGATCCTCATACCTGCATCTGAAGTTTGAGAGTGGCTAAATTATTTAATGCAACACTGCTAATATTATAACTTGGAAATTGGGCTGGGTGTACTTAAATCTCTTGACTGAATGACTTTAGTTTTTTATGAAAATTCATCAAGATACAAAAAAGTTTAAAAAAAACAGAAAAATACTACAATACTATATAAAATACTATGGGATTAAAAATCAGTTAAAATTACAAAAGATTGAAAATCAAAATTTCGTACTAGCCTTATAAAATCCTTCCTTGACGCAAACCTTGTCTGGAAGCATATTTATTCCATTGCTTTACCTCATAACATTTAAATGAATCGAGACCATGTTTAGTACTTTTGACCTTATAAATCAGACTGCACTTTTGTTCGACATCTTATTAGTAACTTTTTAGGTGGTTGCATAGGAAAGGTTTGGGTGTAGTCCTGTAATTTAAAAATGATTTCCAGTCTGTACTGCCCACTCTCGTGAGTTTGTTTACATTTTAGGTTTTGTTTCACAAGGCTGTGCTCTAAGCAAAATTGGAAGGTGCCCAAGGTTTCTTATGTAGGAAATCTTGGCTGCCCAGCTCTAACAAGCTTTGATAAGAATGAAGTTAAACAAGCCACCCAAAGACAAAACTTGGTCGCCTGAGGCACCCGGACACTGCTAGACCACAGCCCTGTTTCATGTAAGACATCACAAAATGTAAACATTTCGCAGCTACTTACATGAAGTAAATTCAAAGTTTCCAAATAATCGCCATTATGGTTGCTAAGCAGTTGAAGCTTTATGCTTTGTTCTTTCTCATATCACTTGATGAAACAACAACCTTACAGCTGTAAAAAATCAATAAAGCTGTTGGGTAAAGAATTTGAAAGGCCTCAAAGATAAGGTGAGTGGTTCATAATGAATAACATTGATTCTCCATCAAGTGGGGAGTTATAATATTTATAAACACTAGGGGGCTGAGACTGCGCAGTGCAGACTGAAAATCATTTTTAATGACATGTAAAAATGTAAATAATGTGATTACACTCAAAATTATTTTTGAATGTTGGGCTTAAGTTGTCATCTGTATTTGTGAATTCAGGTTTGTAAGTTATAGATGAACTATGATGGCTGACAGCTGGTGGATGTTTAAAGGAATTCTGTTCTTGTGGCTGTACAATTTCTGCTGTTGTTCGTCCAGTGACAGTAATCAAGTTTGTGTGGTTAGTATGCATTATGACATTTAAATGATATTTAACATTTTGCTCTTATTGAATGAAACAAGGATACAGCAAGATGATAATTTTTGGCAATTTCAGTCTACAATCAAGAATGATCACCTTCACCTGTCGTCTTCATGCTAAGTGTTAAGTTATCGGCAGTTTGTCAAGCCTCACATGCTTATTTTCTGATTTTTTTTTATGTATTTATTTATTTGTTCATTTTTTTTTTCAGGAAACTGAGGTTAATGGTACTATACATACCCACTGTTATGATTATGGCTGGGCAAATTTTGGTACACAGATTCCATCTCCATATTTAAGGGTAAGGTAGAAGCTTTTACTGGATGAGGATTTTGTTATGCCAGTTTAGGTCCCTGTCGATGAATGTGTGTTTTGAAAAGGAAATGACATGGCAAGACCTATTTAATAATGGTAAGATACTGGTGTAGAGGCCTGATCAACAGCTAGATATCAGATGGTTACCACATTCAGGTTCAATTGATGGCCAAGTTTTTTTGTGTTCCTCTCTCTGCCTAAGAGTATAAATTTATGGTTACTTGTGATCTGTTAGGTTACAAGGGTACTTGACAGAATTCCCTTGAGGAGGGGGGTTAACCTGAGAAGCATTCAGTCCAGGGGGAAACAGAACTCCTGGTGGCTTCATGCTAGTGAAACTGGGATAGCTCCAGGCAGTGGTGAACTACTGGTGGCATTGTCTTTACTTTTGGTTAATAACATTTATTTTATCTTTGTAAGGGTGTTGTGGTCTTAGCTGACCCAAAAACAGCATGTGAGTCAGTCGAGCCACTAAGTAACTATAATCAGTCAGGTTACTCTGGATATTGGTTTCTACTCATTGATGCAGATGATTGTGATTTCGATACCAAGGTATGTTGTGTTACTATGTTACCACATAAAAAACTAAGTACCGTACCTTTGAAAGGATAGGGTAAAAGGTCATTTATTTTTTCATTTAAGGTGGGATCTCTTGTTGGTCTACTAATTACCTTCATTGTATTCAGTCATAAATTAATGTACCTGAAAATGGCAACAGTGTGTGCAGGGCTCAAAAAAAGTGCCATCTGGTCATCCACGACAATTAGATTCTCCTTCTGGGCAAGTAACTTTTCTCTCTCACTTGCCCGATGGGCAAGGGATCAGTAGAGTTGTCTGCCAACTAAATCATTAACAGAGCAAACTAAGGTCGTGTTCTATTGGGATCAACTATCTCTGTTTCGATGGGTTGGTTGGGGTTTTTTGAGTTCTATTGGGGAAAAACTTGTTTCAGTTGGTTTGGTTGATCAACTTTTTCAACCAGCCTCCAACCAGGTTGAAACGGTTGAAAAAGCATTTACATGATTATTTCGCGTGATTGTAGCTCACATAAGGGCTATTTCCACGAGTTACTGCGTTTCAACTGAAAATGGTTGGAAAAGTGTTCTATTGAGAAACGCCAACCGTATCAACCCAAACCGGTTGCAGTTGAGACGGTTGATCCCAATAGAATACGACCTAAGACTTGCCAAGCACCAGCAAAATTTTATAGCTGGAGTTCAAGTTTTTTTCTGAGTCGTAAGTGTGGTGTTAAATTTTAAGTTTCCTTAATTAAACATGTTTTGTTGTAACCACTGTATTGCTGTTAATACTGATTAGCTCTAAGTGTTCACACTGAAGAAGTGTTGATTGATACCTACATGTACAGTGGCACATGTTAATATCTAGCCAAAAAAAATTACAACAAATTATAGTTTAAAATCAAAGTCAAGAAAATGAAGGATATGCTGTTTTTGTTAATCCAGGGGGCCAAGGCTACTGAAGGAGGCTTTGATGCTGCTATTATCAGGAGTTTAAAGAGTGATGTTGTTGAACCAATAGGAGGTGGTCAAGGCAAGTACTAAAATATGTTTTTTAAATGGTTTAAATTAATTAATTTTACAGACACTTTTTAGCGAGCAGGGCAAGGTTGTTCAAAGCCGGATTAAGGTAACCCAGGATTAACAAGAATATTGATTTCAGTTTTGTAACGTTTCAGTGAGGTTTTCTGTTTATATTGTTTGTCTTTCAGTTTTGAGTTTGAATAAGCTCAAACTACACAAAACATAAGCAGTGAAAAACAATTTTATACAAGAAAAATCAATACTGCGGTTAACTTTTAATGTTAACTGGCTTTCGAACAACCTGGCCCAGAGTTTTCCTTCTGGTGACTGAAAATTGTTTAGATGTGGTGCCCACTTAAAAAAGTTAAATTCAGACCCTGACTCTGCAGATGAATTTGACTTGTGTAATTAATGGGTTAATTAGTAGTAAAATTTTTTAAAATGACAATGGCTATTGGTTTCGAAGCACAATTTGTTGCAGTAGTCATTGCATTTCTCAGATGATGTGTTTGTATTTTTTTAACAGATGATAGAAATGTGGAAATTCCTGTTGTTTACGTAGGAGAGGTATGTACATGTGCTTGTACTGTGAATAGTTCCTGTCTGACTGATGAGGATGTTCCATAGCAGGGCAAAAAACATTTTTTTTATTCCACACCAAATTAAGATTTTGGTTGTTCCGAAAGTTAATTTCACTTGTCCAAAAAAAATTATTAAAGTGAATAACAAAATATCATTAAAAAACATAGAAATTGTATAATCTGTTTTGTACCAAATCTGGAGTGTTAATTTTATTTCAATTTCTGTTGTTCTTTGCACTTTTTAATACAACACCATTTCATATAAACACATCGGGATCACTAACATTCTTTATGAACAATACGCGACTTGAGAAAATGCAGCAGATCTGAGCATCTTCCTTCAACGCCTTTTACATAGCAGAATGGCTTTGAGTGTTTCATGTTGTTTGAATTGCGCTATTAGCCTGACTGCACAAGCATTAAGAGGTTTTATTACTTCTTTAATGATCTCAAAACTTGCCACAATGGTAATTGCTTCGTTCAAGTGTTGATGAAGCCTTGTCTCAAACGAGGTCGTCATTTTCATATATGGAATGTGGATCCCAGTCTTTAACGAAACAACAGAACCAGATATTCTCAGAAAACAAAAGCTAACAAAGTCGAAAACAGACTAGTATGTTGCCGTGAAAAGAACCCAAACTCAGGTTAGTTTAGAAAGTCCAAAAGTGTAGGAACTCAAACCTCAGTAGAAAAGAACGTTTTTTTTTTTCGGCAAACTCTACTCGTCCCGTAGGACAAGTGCTTTCATAAATCCACTCGCCCGAGATAAGAGAGTACTCCTCTCGGACAGGCGGACGAGCGGAAGTTTTTTGCCCTGCATAGAATACTTATAAAAAGCTCATCAAGGTCAAACTAAATTATGGCAGAATAACAAATTTTTTGGTCTACATTCTTTTTGACCATAGCTATGATATAAAATGTTCAATACTCAAGTGTCATAATATTTGTTAAACTTAACCCATTGACTCCTGCATCAAACTGTCTGCGACCCACCCCTAATTTCCTGGCGTTTTTTGGAAATATGTCAGAGCGAGTGAAAGCACAAAAATAAACCATATGCGCAGTAACCACAGACACAAAATCAGGTTTCAAGACTTCGTTTATTTAAAGTTCAATAAATGAACGGCCAAAATAGTAAAAAATATCAACAAAAAGAACTCAACTTGATGCGTATAACTTGTAAGAAAACAAGAAATTATATTTTTTTTCTTAGCCACGTGACAAAATGGCGAGAAAATTGAATACGCAAAAATGAGTTAAATGTTTACTTCAGAGGATGAAACGAAACCAAATACAACAGAATTTCCATTCTTTTGCTATAACGGAGAACATTTAAGAAAATACCTGAAAATAAAAGGTGAAAAACACACGTAAAACCAATTCAAAAAGAAGAAATCGGATAATTTTTTTGCCGCCCGACGAAATAATACAGCGCAGCGAAATAAAGTTGAAAAATGTACATCAATAAGACGACAAAAACAAGGCAATTATTTTGAGATAAATCGTTTTTCAACTGTGTAAATGTAGTGCCAACTTAGTTCTATCCTCAGGTGTTCTGTAGAAGCTGAACAAGACTCAATAAAATATATTTGAGGGAAGCGAATACTCTAAACAAACAAACCACGAGGGGTCGCCGTAAATTAAATATGCAGAATTCCAGCGATCAAAAATACAGTTCACTTTTAAAACCTAAAATTCCCAAATATAGGCAACCAAATGAAAGAAACGTGACAGGAAGTTCAATAACAATAAATTTTCATTCAAGATGAGGCAAAAAAACTTATCTAAAAGCACAAAAATGTTCAAAATTTTAGAGACGTGCTTCGCGGCATGACCACATGTTTGAATTAATTTTCACGCAAAAGTGAAAGCGTGAGTTTTTCTCTACAAGTTTTGCAGTTATTTTATCGGCCGTGGCTTTGCCTATCGTGCTAAAAGCTGAATTCAACTTCGAACTTATACTGCACATTACCATTTTTGTTTTCTAAAGTCGAGGCAGCTGCTTTAAATCCGCGATCTGTATTCAAAACTCACTTGAAAACGCACCCGATCGTCTTGTTTTCGCCGCGGTTGAAGGAAGGAAAAATTATTCACCAGAAAGGTCTGAGGGTTCCATTCACCTTGATCTTCCATTCTAAGGCTACCTAAACATCGATTTATGTTTTTTCTTTCCATTTTAAGTGCCAAAGGAGTAATTTCTCCGTTTTAGGAATGAAAACAAGACCCTGGAAGTTTGTAGATTTGGCCCGCAACGCGCCATGATTACCTGCACTTTTCGAGCACGTGATTTTAAGACAAAAACCCGTCTTTCTAGGACCCCTAAAGTCCTCTAAAAATATGCTCAGAAAGTCCATTTTCATTGGTTTATTTGTCCTTAACAACAATAGTACAATAGGAGAACCAAAATGTCTTCAGGGAGGGTAGGACAGGCATTTGTCCTCAAGTGCTTTTTTACAGCCGGTTACGGCCGGCACAGGAAATTGGGGGTGGGTTTTCGCACGGCCGGTTACGGCCGGCACAGGAGTCAATGGGTTAAATTCATTAAATTTTCAACTTCTTGTTTCAGACTACTGGTCGAGAGCTGGAAAAAAATGATTTCCGCAAGCAACCGTAAGTCAACTTTAAACATTGTAGATTTTGCATGACAGCTGTCATTGCTGTTTGTAAGTGTGCCTTTCTTGGTCTAACTATGTGCCCTTGGGTCTCTGAGGATGG
>OZ026599.1:37794936-37864936 GCA_964020085.1 Micromussa lordhowensis | reverse complement strand
TGTTTTTAAGTAACTGGACTCATATTTTCGTCACAAAAATGTAAGTTTACTTTTCATATTCTCACATAAGAAGACAGTTTTAACCCATTCATGAAAAGCAAATTAGTGTTGCTAATTCCGGAAGCTTTCTTGCAAACTAGTTCTCGGAAACCTTGTTCTTCTAAATGAGTTCTAACAACACTTAAGGATGGAATGTTAACGGAAAGGGAACAGAAAGAATAGAAAACGGATATGGAACGGATACGGAACTGATAGAGAACGGGAACTAAAATGCTTGTGGAATGGCAACAGAATGCATTTTGTCAAGCATTCCCTGTTAGGTCTCGTTTGAGCGGTACTGTAGCCCTCTTTTTCCATTTTGCATGAACTCTCAGGAAATTCTATACTGTTTGTTTGCTTCTGCCATTTCCAGTTTCGCATCAAGGGAAACAGTAACCAGGAAGCTAATGTTCACTGGTAAACACTTCCTGCATTCCATTCTTTGACAGTCTTCAATGGTTCTGTCTTGCAAACAGTTAAAATCTCAGTCTAACAGACAAAATTACTGTTGATGCACAACAGCTTTCTCACTGCACTAGTTTGTTCTTATTTCTTATAGAAGCAAGAGAATCCTTCTAACTCCGCAAGAGCTTCCTCAAATATGGAATTATGAGTTCTACATGATTCCCTTTGCAATCATTGTAGGAATCTGTTTTATTCTGATGGCTATGTTTATGGTAAGTTATATAACTTACTAGGCTTATTCTTGATATTGAAATGTATCTCACTGTCATTGTGTTTACATTTATTGTTGTGAGATGGTTTTTTGTAGCTCTTTTTCACTCCACCATGTGCTTGACACAGCCAAGGATATCTTCAAAGCGGCCAGTCAAAGTAACGCCTCCCTGGGGCAAGGTTATATTTCCACTGAAGTAGCACAAAACCTAGCTCCTCCAAAGTATTGCTTATTCAAGACTAGGCTTGAGCAATATTGCTCCCTTTATTGTGGTATCCTTTGTAGTTTTGGGAGTGGCCAGACCAATTGAGTACAGTGTGAACATGAACCAGGAATGAGCTAAAAAATTAAAACATCATAATAGGAGAACTTGACACTGACCTAAACCCTCAACCTCAACCTAGCTCTGTCAACCCCTTTTGTGTTGTTAACTTAGTTAAAATGAATTTAATGTTCTTAAAACTAAATTGTTACTGATCTTTAAAATGCAGATCAGCCGTTACTACAGGCATTATCTAGAGCAACGACGTAACAGGCTATCACCAACAAATCTGAGAAAAATTCCAACAAAAAAGTTTAAAAAAGGTAAGTTAATGTGATTACAGTAGGAATCTAAATCTCATAATAGGAGAAACTGAGGAAATACTTACATAACAATGAGTGGAACTAACAATGGACGACAAAAGTAGTTGAGACACTTTTAGAAACTGACGCTTTTCGATATTTAAGCACTTATTCTATTTTATTTGCATCTAACGTTAGTTCTCTGATACCCTCAGCCCCCAATTCAATGTTGTGTAGGCGCTGTGGTCTGTGCAGTTCAAGAAAAATCGACATTGTTGGGTTGAAGGATGGGGGGAATGTTTCCAAGATGTTCGAAAATCAAATTTAACTGCCAACACACTTTGTTGTCCACTGAAGTGAGAAATTTTGTGACCTTTTATATAAAGAAACAGGTTGAGAACAGGTTAGTTCACTATATACATGGTTCACAAGTCTATAATAATAATAATAATAATCAACTTTATTTAATGAGGGTAGACACGTAACAGTAAAAAACTGAAAAACCAGTGGCCCTCTAATATTTAATACAAAGGAACAAATATAATGATTACAATAAGAAACTAGAATAGGAAAAATTCATTAGAATACGCTAAGAAAAGGAGGCCCTATAATATATATAATGCATTAGAGACAGAAATAATGATTAAAAATCTAAGAAACAAGTATGAAATTACTCAAAAGGACGAAATTTATGAAGCAGAATTAAACTAGAAGATAAAACGATCTAGCTGTCCTTAAAATGATCAAACAGGGTCTTCTTAAAACTTGCCAAACTTGGTTTGCTTCTAATATTACTTGGTATCATATTCCAGAGGCGTGTGGTCGATACTGTGAAGGACCTTCCTCCCTCTCACTCCAGTCTCAATTGTGCTTCCAATAAGTTCCACCCCGGTTTGCTTGCAGTTAGTTCCCTTCTGGTTTGTTTTGGGTTAGCTTTCATTTTGTGGTTTGAGCGACACTGTATTACATGTACTTAGGCTTGCAGTATGTATAGTTAAAAAATTTGAGTACTTGCAGTCAGCACTCCGATGGTGTAGTGGGTGAGTGAATGTATCCTGATTCAAATTTCCCAGGTTCAAGTCCTGGTGTCTGCATACTAAAATTTCTTCTTCTTGTTTATTGGAATTTTAAAAAAAGTAATTGTCGAGTAACCTTCATGTAAAAATAAGTATGGTAAGTAAGAAAATTGGTTTTACTCTTTGAGAACTGAGGTCTTCACTTCAGAGAACGAAGTGAATGGATGAAGAATCTTGAACTGATGGGAATCTCTAGTGATTCTGTTTTTGCATTCATATCACTTCACTTCAGAGAGTGGATGAAGAATCTTCAACTGATTGGAATCTCTAGTGATTCTGTTTTTGCATTCATATCACTTCACTTCAGAGAGTGGATGAAGAATCTTCAACTGATTGGAATCTCTAGTGATTCTGTTTTTGCATTCATATCAGGTGATGATTACTATGATGTGTGTGCCATTTGTTTGGAAGAGTACAAAGATGGTGAGCGGCTGCGAATACTTCCTTGTGAGCATGGTAGGTATTCCCTGATGCCATCCACGTATCAAACTTTGCCTATTGTTATGGTTAGGATTTTGAAAGACAATGAAGCTTTTGTTTTCTTAAGTTTTGATCAGAGTCGCTTTCGCTTTCCCTTGCTAACTGTCCAAACCTCGCTCTTCTTGTCGCAAACTTCCCCACCCCACACCCCTAAGATGTGTCCAAGCTGAAACAATTATTTCCACAGTCTCCCCCACAAAAGCTAAGTTTTTAAACACTTATCGCTTCCGAAGAAAATTTAGATTTCGCGCTTGGTTATCTGGCTACGCGTCGGTGATTCCAAGCCTTTGTTTTGTGGACAATAGAAACCCTTTCCTTCAAACAATAGATAAGGCCATAAAAGGAGCGAAAGCTTGATTGTTGCCCAGCCAAAATCCTAACCAAAGCTTGATACGCAACCCTGTAACTTTTACCAATACTGTCAATACTGATACTGAAAAAGCCTGTACATAAAAAAGGCTACACGTACATTGTATCAAGGGTAGCCATTTAGTAGGTTAGGTGTGTGCATATACGAAACAAAAAGCCAAAGGGAAGGCTACCATTACCTTGTACCCAGATAATACACAGCTGGCAAGTAACTTTCCTCTTTTGTTATTGTTTGAAGCCTACCATTGCAAGTGTGTAGATCCATGGCTGACAGAGGGGAAGCGAACATGCCCAGTGTGCAAACGACCTGTGACACATGACAACAGAACAAGAAACAGGCCTCGAAGAACTGATGTGGAGGCAACAGTAGAGTCGACTAATGAAGCTGATGAAACAACTCCACTTATTGCATCAACTGCCAGCACTTCCAACTCCATGACAGTGTAGTCAAGAACTGTTCTTTGCAGAAAACTTAGAAAGGACTGATGTACATGTACTGGTCACATCTTTCTTGTAAGCGCAAAGGTTCATAAAAGAGAAGCTTTACCACTGATGTATTATCTATCCATGTAGTTTGCAGTTGTTGGAGTGGTCATGAGAAATGATACATATCTTCTAGTACCATATTTATTATTCTTAGGAACGAGTTCAGTTCTCCTTATGTGTTGATCTTTACAGGCGATTAAGAAATCTAGCAAAATGTTACCAGCCTCCTTTCATCGTTCATAGTAAAGTTTTGAGGATTTAATCCTCAAAGTTATATTTCTTTTTGGTTATCCTTTTCATAGATGTGATGCCTTGTATTTTAGGTTTTTACAAGGCAATGATACAAGTTGATCACTTTGAACAGAGTACTTAAAATTGGTCTTACCAGGTACCACCATTTTAAAATAAAAACTAAAAATATGGGAATTTTTAGCAAATTTATCAGAACAAAGCACTTCAAAATTAGTTTTTGAGATATAAGTTTATAGATTGCAGTGTACTTTGGGAATCTCCCAGTGTCCACTTGGATAGTGTTTTTATACATAAAAGAAAATAGTGAAATACATTGTAATGACTAAGAGTATTTTGCATTATTTGCCAAAGGCAAACTGAACATTGATGAATACTTACAGTGAGGACACTCGAACCATGAACACCTGGACTTTTTTGGTGCATTTATTTCATCATTGTCCAATGAGAGCTCGTCATTTAAACAAAAGGATTCGCGTTTTTTAGGCGCTGTCCAATCACAGCTGCGGCGGGAAAATATAATGTTCGTTTTTTGTCATGCCGGCTTCTAAAAATGGCCTACGCGCCGGCTAATTATGTTGGTAAGCACAATTTCAATCGCTAACTTCAACTTATCTGTCAATTTTTGATCGTACTCACTTTTTTATTTCTTGTTCGGCGAAGGTAAATGCAAACTCGCTGTCAATATACAACAAGGGATATACGACAATGGTAAATTTCTGCCGCAAGTTTATCGGGAAAGAGTGCTTGATCTACACCATCAAGGGTTTTCGCAAAGACAAATTTCACAAAATGTGCGAGTTAGTATCGGATATGTAAATAAAGTTGTTCAA
Source organism: Micromussa lordhowensis (assembly GCA_964020085.1). Lineage (NCBI taxonomy): Eukaryota > Metazoa > Cnidaria > Anthozoa > Scleractinia > Lobophylliidae > Micromussa > Micromussa lordhowensis. Next base: position 37,860,164 of record OZ026599.1, on the reverse strand, counting down.
TACTATGAAGAGAACAATTCATCTCTTGCTGGGCCACGGAAAGCACCGGTTCGAAATAAAATGTCTGCAGATGTTGTCGAATATGTGGAGTCAGAGAAATTATTTCAACCAAGTATGTACACAAGTGAGCTTCAACAGCGTTTACTTTTAGATGGAGTTTCTTCCCCTGCTCATTTGCCATCACAGTCTGCAATAAAAAAGTGCATCCGCGAGGACTGCAGAATGACAAAGAAAAAGGTTTCCCAAATACCCAAAGAATCGTTGTCACAAGCAAACACGGAATACACAGATTATTTTCTTGACCAAATTGGACAACGTGATTATACCAAACTTCATTTTTTTGACGAATGTAGTGTTATTGTAACGTCAGGAAATCGAGTCTATGGTAATTCTTATATCGGCGAACCTGCGATAGAAATTCAGCGCTACGCCTCCAACGCAAACTATACACTGAACTTACTTCATTCCGTAAACGGAGTAGATTACTTCGATGTTTTGAGAGGCCCTTCTAATGGTATGGAGCTGTTGAATTTCTTTAATGAAGCTCTTTCAGTAAATAGGGTAGATGGCTCGACAATTCTTGAGAATGGCGACGTTGTCATTATGGACAACTGCGGATTTCACCACGGACAATTTGCGGAGGCCGTGTTACGAGATATCCTTCAAGAACATAGCGTTGATCTCATTTTTCAGCCCGTTTACTCGCCCCACTTGAACACTTGCGAATTCTGTTTTCACCAGGTAAAGTGCTACCTCAAAGAAAACACTTCTTTGACTGCGAACGAAACTGAAATAGCGATATGCGAAGCTGTCTCGAAAATAACACCAGCAAATTCAATTTCATACTTTCGCAACTGCGGCTATGCCTGATTGACAGTTCACGTTCTATTTACCTCTACTTCTATTTTTATCTCAGCCGTGAGAACAAACTAAATTCGCTCTTGCTACTAAAAAGTGTAAATTGCCTTTATTGCTGAAAACAAAACTGTTTACTGAAAAGATTCAGTAAAACTATTCTACTGTGAAATTGTTGCTTTTATAACAAGGGTAAAACTTGAACAAACAGGTGTAAAAAATCAGTACAAGAATATCTGATTAAACCTGAATACACGCAACGAAAATAAAAACACAACATAAACCCATCAGCAGTGCAGTCATAAGTTTACTGCAGCAAAAAAGGAGAAAATTACAACTGTGAACAACATTTGCTTGAAATCGTTCGATTCAATTCAGTGCACTCGAAGAGGGTCAACAACTCCATGTTTATACTCTTCAATAACATTTGGCAATCTCCAGTCGTGAGTTTCCTCTAATGGAACTTTATTTTTCAGCGCTCGCTGGAGAATCATCAAGTCTCTATCCAAGGCAGAGCGATCTACGTATTTAGCGGGGTTTTGTTTTCTAAGACGTGGACGCATGATGGCAAAGAAACTTGATTTAGCTCGTTGGCGGGAAGCGGCAAATACGTCGTGTTCACTTTTAGCTTTTGCAAACTTCTGTTCAAGTTCTTTCAGTTCACGCTGTAAAGTGCGAATATCGGCTAACAGTTCTGGGTGTTTGTCCTTTAGCTTACAAGTGTTGACATTGCTACAAGGAATTTTCTTACAATTTGTTCTGTTGTGGCCAGACGTATGGCAAATAGCACACACTTTTCCCCGTCTCTCATGAATATTTGGTAATTCTTCAAAGGCTTTTTGTTTCCCCTGTAGATGACTTTTGGCGCTCTCAACTTGCACTTCTAGTAGCTTAAGATTTTCTGACAGCTCTGCTGCTCTTCGATCCAATGGACTTTGAATCGTTCGAGGGCTTTGGTTTGAAGTGGTCGCGCTCGCTTCGAAACTTTCGTTGATTGCAGCCTCAGGTGACCGTTGCTGGGGCGCACTACTTGTTCTTGGAGTCATATTCAGTCGCTTTGGCTCAAGACGACCACTCTCTGTTTTTACACTGCTTAGTTCAGCCTCCAACACGCGTCTTTCCGCCAGTAAAAGCTTATCGGGAGACGGAAAGAATGAGTCCAAATCCTCTGATTTGACGTAGGCTAGTGATCTTCGTGAGCGAAAACCCCTGCTTTCGAACTGCACGGACAATCTCTCCAACTTCATTCCTGGCGATAATGATTTTAGCCAGTGGTAAACTTCACTTTTTTCAGCCATGATAGTTCAATGATCACTCCGATTGATTCAACAGACATAAAATGAGTATGCCTCGTTATGAAGTAGCCTTGTGATTGGAAGATGCCAAAAAAGCGGGAAAAAAGTCTAGGTGTTCATGGTTCGAGTGTCCTCACTGTAAAGAGACAAAACTTGAGGTTGTTATTTAAAAATGTATTCACCAGCTTTCACAGAGCCTGAGGCAAATAATTGTTTTGGTATAAATACTTTTATGTTCAGTGGCGAATATCTAAAATAAGAAAGTAATGATTTTAAAACACATAAATTGATGGTGATCTCTTGGACAGTTTTTTTTTATCATCTGTAAAGAGTAGCTCTGGTCTAAACAGAACCAAATTTCAGTCACTTAATCTTTGAACGATGTCTTGGGCTCTTCAAAATAAATACAATTTCATTCTTAACTGAGCGCCATGTTTACAAACTTTGATGACAAATGCAGCTATGTTCAGTAGCCAAGCCTTGAAATATATCTACCAATCAGAATTTTGGCTTTGGGAAATATACTAAAAATATTTTTTTGTCATAGCATGAGAAAAAAATGTGTGTCGACCTGAGGGCATAGTGACATTGTACCTGGTAGTTATTTTCTAGTCCTTAATGTTATATTCATCATCATTGCATGTGATAAGATACTTTTATTATATAGCGGTGGTGTCATCAAATTAAACGAAACAGCTTCTGTTAAAGCTGGATATTAATCCATTGTAAGGTAGTTCATCTAGTCTATTAATTAATTTTTAACGTAACTTGCTGTGGTTGAAATACACATTTCTTAGCAATTTTGTGGGGATGCATTTCCCAGATAAATTATACCCTTCTGTAGATGGTAAGAAATCCAGATAGCTGAGATTCCATGACTGTAAATACATCTCAATACTGAATCTGGCAGATAAGGGCTTGGTAAATTGGAATCAGTCACCATATTTACCAGCTCACTGAAGAAGTATATCTTGCTTTCCTAACTGCGTTAATTTTAAAAGATACCAGTCTACCTGTGAAAAAGTCTGGTCACAGGATTACAATGTAAGAGTCTCTCATTGTTACCGTTAACTTTCAGATGCATTGTATAATTATTAAAAACTGAAAATCCTTACATGTTGGTTTTTTGCTGTTTCTCTTGACAGTTTTAATCTAGTGTATATGACTAATGAGAAGATTCTGCCGTTCCAGTTCACGACTTGCTTCAAAAAGAAAGAGAAACATGTCACAACAACTTAGTGGTTGTAGAAGGGGCATCAACCCCAAACGTTCAATGTATATACTGTGGATTGAGAAGAAAAATACCCAGTATCAACATACGAAGGATTGCATGGCAATGAGATGTCGGTTTGGATAATGTTTGGTTAAATCAGGTATAAGGGGAGTTCATATACCAAAAGTGCAACACTCCCGTGATATCCCTCTTATGAAAAAATAACTGCCAGATGTAACATCTGCAGAAACTTAGTGCGGTATAGTTTGGATTCGGCATGAATCGTATCGGGGGGTGGATAATAGCTGCAAAGGCTGTTTGCTCTGCCCATAAATATAATTTTATCTTTAGCATTAGATTTTATATCATTGTAATATATTACTATATTATACTATTATAAAAAAATTTCAATTTGTTTTTTTCGTCTATTTATTTTGTGTCCCCAACAATTAGTATAGGATTTTCCCAGGCCAAAAGAAATTGAATCGTAGATAAAGTAGACTATCTTTCTCCCATCACCAACGCAAAAAGAGAAGTCCTCATTAAAATACTCAGAAGCTTGTGATGATCCTTCAACAAGGTCACATTTAGTTTATTGATTTCACTTACAGAAATATGAATGTAAGCAAGTTACAAGCAGAAATCCATACTCGTTACAACAAAATCTTTCATTGCTTCTTGGCCAAAAGCTCAGTCAACAACTGGCGGAACAAAGGTCGGCGATAAATTGAGCATACTTCCAGTACTTCTAAATAGGCCAAAACATTGTCAATCTGAATATTGAGTTTACAGTTAAAACCGATGACAGAAGAATTTACTTTTCGTGGCCTTCTGCTAAAAATGCAGAAATTCTGATAAGCTTGAAGTACACCTAACCTCAATTTTTTTCATTTACTACACTAGGAAGCAGCACTCCGCAAACTGAAGTTTTAAAACCTGTTTATTCTTACACCGTCTCGTCTAACTATCGTAGACTACTGCTTTAGAAAGTTTTACAAACATACATAAAAACACCCGTGTTTAAGCCATTCTAGTGGCTACTTCGAGAGGGTACAACAAAGACACCACAAACTACAAAATGTTGGCCAGATTTAAGAAAGGAAACGAGAGAAAATCCGCTCAAACATTTGTGGTGTGCTCCTTGATAAAACCACTAGTATCTGAACCTGAAGAAGAACGCGTCAGATAATAAATACTTTTTAAAACTCAGTTCAATTTGCAGAGTACTGTTCACTAGTTTAGTACTGAAAAAAGTTTTTTAAAAGGTTTAAAAGAAAGCTTTAAAAAGTTTTCAAGTTAAGCTTATATAGCAAGCTTAAAACCCCGTCCCAACGAGGTATTCCGCTAAGGATTCCACGACCTGGTTGCAATTTCCAGCTCCACCAGCACCTTCATCATAGCCACCCAGAACAAGAGCTTTGTTGGTCAAACAAGCACAGAAACCTCCCTTCTCTTTCATTTTCAAGTACGCCGCTTTCTTTTCTTGGTCGTTTCGTAGCATCATGTACTTGGTTCCCGCAATGCTCTTGGCCACGACACTTCCATCCTTTAAGCTCTTTATAATATCTAGTACTTCTTGTTTAGATACCTGTCACAAAAAAATGTTCCTAATTGTGAGTTCTTAGTTTAGCTAATAAGTTAGGAGCCAAGACGAAATCTTAAAAGTAAGTTAATTGATCTCCTTACAGAAAATCCAGCACTACTAGCCCATGTCGAGCCGTCTACGCCAAAAATACCGGCCTTTTGAACTTTTCCACTACCCACAAGATTGCTGTCCACGTAACCTTGCCAAGACATGTTTAAACTCAGCAAATACAATTCTAGTACCAGTTAAAACTTGGTTAACTTATCTCCTTGAAATGCTCCGGGGAAACTTGAGAAAAATGGCGCCGGACCAGAGAGAGAGCTGACGTTAACATGGCTGATGACGTAATTGAAACTCAGATTCACGTGTAGCCCGGATGGTAGTTCAACACACTCAGTGACCCCCGGTCAAAAATGCTGATCCCTCTCTTGATCCCCTTACTGACGCCCCATAAAAACGACGGGAAAAAGAAACTACAAAGCCCAGAACTATCATTGGGACCGATTCAAGCTCATTAACAAAACGGGTATTAAAATTCAGTTGAGCAGTCAGCCCGGGTGGAGAGTAGGCTCGATTTCCAGCCGTTTTGTGAGCCCGCGTTCCCTGCCCCACACCACGTTCGTTGGGAAGAGGATAAACAACCGGACTCCCAAAACGGCTGGGAATCGAGGCTAGGGTGGAGTGATGATTCTATTTTTCGAAGCTCCTTAGACGGTCTTTGAAACATGTCACAGTATAGCGATTAATTACAGGAATGGCTCCGACCTCCGAATGCATTGGGAACGAGTATGGTTAGTTATTCATAGCACCCAGGTTAGTCTACTTTTCACTCAGGTTAGCCTACTTTTCACTCAGGTTAACCTAACTAGAGTTCCGGTTAGCCTATAGAGCGCTCCGATTAGCCTACTCGGTTAGCTCTTAATATTTATAATGCTAACACACTCCCTGGTTGTGTAATGGTCATGAGACTCGCTCATGACGCTATTAACCTGGGTTCGATTTTAGCTTCTAAAATAGGCCATTTCCGAGTGTTCCCTTTTGACTCTGTTTCAAAGCGAGTCTAAAACATTTGCATGAAAATGAACCTTAGGCGGAACTCATTTTCATTTGAATGGTTTTGACACGGAGGCAAAAGGGAACTAGGAAATGGCCTATTGTCTTTTTCTTTTTTCCTTGTTTAGAGAGAAAAATCTAAGTGTCCGGAGCCATTTCTGCAATTAGGGAGTTTAAGAAGCTATGACGACGACGCCGAGGACAACGTCGATTAAATAATGACTCTATTTTTTACCTACGAATCTCGGGATACTCTTGAGTCATTTAGTTTGTTTCTCTTTGTCTAAACTATCTCGAAACTGATTATAGAATACAGTGTGAAAAACAAAATATAAATTTTAAAAATTATCCGTTGTGTTCACGTTCTCCACACAACGCAAAATTTGGTCATTTCACGTTGTTGTTTTGCAGAGGATGACAAAGAAATGTATCAAGAAATAAAACGCACGTGCACAGCCATTGCTCTGCTCATGAAACCCTTTGTTTAGCAACGTTCCCGTTTCCGTTGCCGTCGTAGTTTTCTTAAACTCCCTTTATTAACGCCGTGCGGAGACGACTCTTTCGATGAAAACATCTTTCCACCTTTAAGGCCCCGTCTACACGTATCCAGATATTTTTTAATCCGCAACTTTTTCTTTCCGAACAAGGCTTCCGTCCACACGCATCCGGCGAATTCGGCGCCGAATCCGGATATGTTTTAATCCGCTTTCCATGAATACGCTACGTGTGGACGGGGAAGTGTTTGAATCCGGAAAGAAAAAGTTGCGGATTCTAAAAATATCAGGATACGCGTGGACGGGGCCTGAAACATGATTTCATTATGCAAATTGAAGGCTCGTCAGCCATAGAAGAAGACGTGGTTAACGCATCGATTCAGGCATCGATTACAGAGAAAGGTCTTGCTACTGTTGTTTCGCAACAAGGAACTCTCTGAGTTTCTACTATAGAATCTAAATGCTCCCCATCTTCGATGTCACTAGTAAGAACAAAACATTTGACTTTATCCTTCCCATTCCAGATAAAATCAAAGATAATTTTGTTCAGGTCTTTTAAAAATTCCTTATTTCCAGATATCAAGCTCGCACGATTAAATCCCTTCACCTCCAAGGCCCGGATATTCGAAATCCGGTTACCGCTAACCCAGGATTAAAAGATATAAGTGTTAATTTTTCTTGTATTCGCTACTTGCACATACCCATAATCCTTTGCGTTTTGGGGGGGGTAACCAGTAGAAGAAATGTATGGTATCATGACAAAAATTAGTTCGGTGAGCTCGCAAAACCAGCTACTAATGCTTAAAAATGCACCAGAATTTACCAAAATCATGATAGGAGACATTTGTACTAGTTTATAACTAAATATAGAGAATTTTTTTTTTGTCCATACATCGTCTTGTAATTTTACAGACGATGTATGGACAAAAAAAAAAATTTCTCTACATTTAGTTATAAACTAGTACAAATGTTTCCTATCATGATATTGGTAAATTCTGGTGCATTTTTAAGCATTAGTAGCTGGTTTTGCAAGCTCACCGAATTAATTTTTGTCATGATACCATACATTTCTTCTACTGGTTACCCCCCAAAAACGCAAGGGATTATGGGTCATGTGCAAGTAGCGAATAAAAAATGTTTTTCACTGCATGCTTATGAGCTTACTCAAGCTCAAAACTGAAGGACAGACAATGTAAACAGAACACTTCAACGAAAAGCTACAAAACTGAAAAAAAAATTCTCGCTAATCCAGGGTTAGCTTAATCGGATATTCGTAGTTTTCATTAATGAATTTATTAATGAATTTTTTTTATTGTCGATAACGTGGGAGTGGTCGCCCAGCCTCCGGAGCCAGAGGCTCATGTAAAAAACGTTCGACCAATAAATTACAAATGAATTACTATATAAAATATAAATTAAGCAAATACCTACTACATGTGTAGATAAAAGATTACAATTTGGTTGAATGGAACTAATTAATTCATCAACATTTACTTTTGTTTAGCTATAGTTCGAAGATATCAAATTTGACAATTTGTTATCGTAAAAACAAATTGACATCTATCGAAAACAAATTGCCGCTATCGCCTCGTGGAGCCACAGCTACTTTGACAATGTTATGACGACGAAATTCATGATCAATAACAGGATAGACGCATGAAAAACTGACGTCAATTTGTTAAATTGATTTTCTCGTGGTTATCATGTTAAAAACATTGCCGGGTTGTTCGGAAGCCGGTTAACGCTAACCCAGGATTAAATGTTAACCGAAGTATACATTTTTCTTGTGTACAAATGATTTTCACTGCTTTTATTTTGTGTATTTTGAGATTATTCAAACTCAAAACAGAATGCCAAACAGTATACAGAAAACCTCACCGCAAAGTTACAAAACTCAAATCAAAATTCTCGCTTATCCTGAGTTAGCTTACTTGGGCTTTGAGCAACCCGGCCCGGGAGCTCCGCTTTTAGGCTTGGCTAAATCTATATTTTAGTTTTTAGTTGCCTGAAATGGCGTTGTTTTGTTCTATTGGCGCGATTACCTAATAGCATTATTTGTTTATTTTCGTGGTTAATCACAAAAATTACAATTTCCTCGATTGTGATTGGTTTAAAAAAACCCTATTTTCCACTAATTCACTTGCCAAGTTGTTATCGGACAGTTTTGTCATTGGACAGTTCAATAAGCCAATCACATTCAAAGTTGTAGTTTAAATAAACCAATCACATTCAAAGTTGTAGTTTAAATCAACCAATCGCATTCAACGTTGTAGTTTAAATCAAACCAATCAATTTCAGAGCGACATGAAACAATTAACGCTTCGTTTGTAAGTATTTTGATAAAAATTTGCCCTTTCTTTCATAACTTGGCCATTCTTCTTTTCTCGGAAATTGTGATTTTATGAATAAGACTTGGTGTCGTCCAATTCTGATCTGTAATCATACTCGTGATAAACAAATCGGACTATCGCTGCCCGGTCGCCCGGTTTTGTTATCACTTGTATTATTACAGACCGAATTGGACTCCCCTTGATATTTGCCGGGCTTCATTACCATTTTCCTTCTATTAACTATGAACAAAGACACTACAAACAACAAAAGCTTGGCTGGAATTACGAAAGAGAACAGGAGAAAATCAGGCCAAACTGACATTTGTGATTTGAGTTCCCTGATAGAGTCACTAGAAGTGTGGCTTAAATACAGTCGTGTAAACTCCCTGAACTACAATACGATAGTTCGATGAAACTCGTCGGAGAATAAACAAGTTTTACAACTTCAATTCGCAGAGTGCTGTTCACCAGTTCAGTATTAAAAAAAGGCTTTTAAAGTTTTTAAGGTACACAGTAAGCTTAGTATCCAGAGTCTTTGACATTTTGCGCTAAGCCTTCCACGACCGCGTTGCACAGTCCAGCTCCACCAGCACTCTCTTCATAGCCGCCCAGAATAAGAGCTTGTTTGGTCAAACAAGCACAGAAGCCTCCTTTGTCTTGTCCTGCAGTTTCCCAGGCTCTCTCTCTCTCTTGTCGCTCTCATATAGTTGGTTCCCACAATGTTCTTGCTCGCGACACTTTCATCCCGTAAGCTCCATCTAGTGCTTCTTCTTTAAATAACTATCACAAAAAAACCGCTCCTAATTGCGAGTTCTTAACTAAGCTAATGAGATTAGCAGCCAGGACTAAATTAAAAGTTGATCTCCCCGCTGAACTTTTCCAGTTCCCAAAAGGTTGGTGTCCATGTAAGCTTGCCAAGAAATGTTTTTAAAATCAAGAAAAATAATACTAGTACAAGTTGAACTTTGGGAACTTATCTTCTTGCTCGGGGAAAATGCTCCGGGAAAGCAAAAGGGAGCCGCTAATGACGTACTTGAACCTCGGAATCATGCAACCTCGTTCCCAGGCTCTCTCTCTCTCTCTTGTCTCCCTTGTCGACAAGGAGTCACAGGAGAGAGAAACCTGAGAGCGAGGTTGGGAATCGCGTGGAGGCAGAACTCTTCAAACTTTTCCATTTTTTTCGGGCCTGTCCTACGCCGCTTGTTTCTTTTAAAACAAATACGACGACATGCTACTCTATACAACCAACAGTGAGTAGTTTGATTTATGTCTTACTTACCCCGGGCAGCGTTAATAGTAACCCATGGTAACCCATCGATCTCAAAAATTTGGTTGTCACGTGACTGTCTTTTCGTCCGTAGGCCAAGGCCAATACTAGGGGGTAAGTACTGTGGTGCTGCGTCGGTGGGAGTATTACAAGATAATCTGGTTTTATCAACTGAGTTGATAATGTGAATTGGCCACCGTAAAGAGATTCGAAAGCTGACGTTTCAAGTGTTAGCCCTTCATCGGGGCGATGAAGGGCTAACGCTCGAAACGTCAGCTTTCGAATCTCTTAACGGTGGCCAATTTACATTATCGACTCAGTTGATAAAACCAAATTACTTTGAAAAAATAAGAGTAGCACCATTACCATAGCTACATGTTTGATATTGGACATCTATGTTTGTCAAAGATGTTTAGCATCACTTTCATGACAATATTTATTAGTAAATTCTCAGCTCCGACTATTGCATTTCTAGCTTTTTGATTGGCTAAAAAACTCCGACTATGAGCCAGTATAATTACTCAGGTGATTATAGAAATCCTTGCGCTCTCTCAGGCTCGTGAATATTGGTGAATATTCCCCTCGACTTCGTCTCGGGGAATATTCACCAATATTCACTTCGCCTTCGGCGAATAATTGTTAAATAGTCGGAGTTTTACGTCATATGGAAAATAGTGCGCCAAGTTTAAAAATTATCCGCACCAAGTTTTCAACTTCAGCCCTCTATAATGGCCGAAATAAAAATCGGCGGCAAAACCCGGTTTAAGAATTAAAACAATTATTCCATTCGCCCTTGTTGCATATGAAGTGATTATAACCAACTCGCGCTACGCGCTCGTACGTTATTTTATCACTTCATATCCAACTTGGGCTCATGGAATAATTGTTATATAGTCTGTATCGCTAACAAAATTTAAAAACCATTACCATAGCTACATGTTTGATATTGGACATCCACGTTGTGGTCAATTGATAGCTGTCAAAACAAGGTCTCCGCTGGCCAGTAGCACGTATTCATATCGCGGGCTCAGGTTATAGACTCATCGAGGTCGCGTGTTTTTTGAAGTCGACCGCCAAACTAGTACTGTACTGTCTCCGTACTGTACCAGACTTCATCAAACTCATCACAAAAGCTAAGTTTGAGTTATTTTCTAATCGCTTAACAAGGCTGCCAACAGTTTCCAGCACTTTTCTAACAGCTATACTTTGAAGGATGAATACTACCACTGTTTAACAAGTGATGCTACAATAACTGTATGATACAAATACCCAATCATTGGTTAACTAGTTGCGGTCATCCTTTTTATATAACAGGTTACCACAGCAGGAATATGTCCTGCTAAGAGCATCTTTAATTTTAGCTTTAAGTGCTTATAACTCCAAAACGAGCTCAGTGACCCCCAATTTTTATTATCAAATTATGATAAGCATAATAGGATGTAGTCTCCTTCACAGCTGTTATTAGGGTCATCACACAACGTTTCTACCCCACTAACCGATCCAAATAATGACTAGGAAGGAGACTAAGGATGCATTCCTTTGGGGTGATCTGGATCAGGATCAGTGATCCAAGATCTGTCTAGATCATGGTGCATCAAAGAAGCCAATGAATCTGTGACCAGAGTGGATTTATCAGATCTTTTGATGCACCAAGATCCAGACAGATCTTGGATCACTGATCCTGATCCAGATCACCCAAAAGAGAACACACCCTAAATAAGATGCAACTTTTTGCAAAGTTGACTGAACCCCGAGGGAAAAGTGTGTGTCTCAGGTGGTCATGTGACCAGCCACAATGAGGGTCTCACTCCTCAACGACAATGGAGGCAAAGGAGAGAGCCTGGGATTGAGGTTGGATAGAATGGAGAATAATATCATCCTCACATGTTATAATTTTCTTACCAGAGAGACTGGAGACTAGTCAGCCCATTGTCCACAATTTTAGAAGTCAAAGGTTTCCTTCTTCCAAACTTCTATAATTTTGTTAAGATATATTTTTATTGACTTACTGTTTGTCAACATCACTAAGTGAGCTGGAGCCATTTTGGAAGACAAGCAATTCTGTAGATTATTTTTTTGTCAATGCCTGCTTGCTCTTCAAAAGACCATAATCAATAAGAAAGATAGAAGATGACTGCATTGTCTTATTTTCGTGGGTGCCGACTGCCTTGATCATGTTAAAATTTAAATTTCTAAGGCTAATAATCCACTGTAAATATCCATTTGTCGTTTCCATTGTGTTATAATGCCTCCGAAGTTCCAGACTCCTTCACCTTGCAAACATATCCTAAGACTGGGCGTCAACCCAACAAGTACGAATAAGTTCACTCTTTTGTTATCCAAATGATTTCACGAGCTTGTTCCTTCATTTCCTTCCTCTGCACTGTTTTTACTGCTGTAATGCCTGTACTCTGGTTTTAATTCCCACATGTTCTTGTGAGGGTTTTTTGTGTTATAATGACCAATTTCTTTCAATATACTCTTCAGATATGCCTAAAATCACAACAACAAAAATAAAACACAGTACAATTGTCAAAGATGTTTAGCATCACTTTCATGACAATATTCAATAGTCTGTATCTCCAACAAAATTTTAAAAAATTGCACACTCAAAAGTAAATTGGGGGGGAACCTTCAGGAGCAAGGCACCTCTCCACTTTGCTAGAAAGCTTTCCTTGTTGAATAACTCACGAGGGTGACAAAGCTACAAGAACAAGAAGGTGAGGAGACTGGGCAGAAATGGGAAGAAACCATAAATACTATCACAGTCTTTGGCACCTTGTAGCCCACAATTGCTTCACTTTCAGGCCCGTTTGCATGGCCTGCTGTTTGTCTAGGAGTGAATGGGGAGAGGACAAAGCAGAATCGCATTTTATTGTATAGACACGACTGTTGAACTGTAAAATACACCACTCATAAAATCATACGAAACTACATCTGGGATTGTGAGAATGCTGGTGAATGTTTTTCCCACTTTTTTGTGGTTCTTTACTCAAACATTCAGTTCAGTCAGTTTATCTATATACAGGAAAAGAGAATTACAAAGTGGATGAAGATATGAATTTCACTTTCTCAAGTTAAAAACAATGTTTTACTCATTTGCTGCACTCCTTCACAAAATATTGTTTTTAGCACTCAACAATAACATTCATATCTCCATGCTGCTATGTAATATTCTCTGTCCAAAACAGATTCTCACCACTGGTTGTTTTGTAATAGTAATGAGGTCCTTCAGGTTGTAATACTGATGTCTTTCAAATGCACTGAAAAGCAAGGCTTTTACGACATCCTCATCTTCCCGAGCCCTCTTGCCTTCTTCTTTCTTTTTCTTCTCATGCTCAATCTACAAACAAAATGGACGTCATTCATTTTGAAAACTGAACTTAGTTGAAAGACCAACCAAACTTGTATTAATACATCTGTACACCTGACTGCTTACCTTCTTTAACTATAGTTATTTCAGGTAGCCAGGCCCTAATTCTATTAATATATAACTTTGTAAAATATTTCTGCACAACCAAGGGGGAATAAAGCTTGCGTGTTGTGTTGAAAGTTAACCCCCTACTGAGTAAAAAGCTACCAGTAGCTCAGGCCTTCAAAAACACGTCTTACATGATGCATCTATTCCATCCAGAAACTATATAAAAATTCCACAGGGCCAGCCAAATAAAAAAGTAACTGAAATATATGCCATAATCAAAGACTTCAACATTATTCCTTTGGGTACTTACATTCATTTTGTGGTCACTCACTGGTCGGTATTTAATCACTCGATCAACCTGTATAGATTGCCGACCTGCTTTGCTGCTGTTGACAATTATCCGCCTGAAAAAAATGAAAGAGAAATCACAACATACTACATGACTTCCTGATGTGTCACCAGGACTCAGTGAAATTTATAGAACATAGAATGGGTGCAAACAAACATGATGACATGGTTCATTTAGCAGGGCTATACATTGTCAGCTGCTAGGTCGCTAGTGGCGATTATAAACAGACTAGCCAAACGTTGAGGTTTGATCACCCAGTCTGTGACTATGATACTCAAGAGTTGTTACTGATGAAAGAAGAGAGAAGCATTGTAAGAGTTAAGTGTCTCGGAAAGAACACAACACAGTACTAATCCCTGTTCTTCATTTTTCACAAACTGAATTTTAGGAGCATAATCAAAGTTGAAATAAGCCACTCTGGTCAGCTTTTAAACCCAGTTCAGCATAAGATACACATTAGGCCACTGGTCATATCTCCCACACAACTACACCAGACATTAAATTTTAGTTCTTTAACAAAGGAACCCTACTTTTTCAATTTCAAATAGTCAGCACTGGGTTGCACAGGCCGACAATCTGCCCTCTGAACTACAACCCCTTCAATAGTCACCTGAGCTGTAAAAAAACAAAAAAATAGAAATATAGTTTTGAAATGAAACTGCTTCATGCAATCAACAATTCTATTAGGCAAAGAATATTTAATATTCATTTATCTGATGTCTGAAAATTTTTAAGAAACAGTTACACCCAGTTTTGAATAATAGTGGCAGTTAACTGAACAATGAATTTGCAGTTTGAAGGAATAAATTATAGACTCTAACTCACGTTTTGAAGGCTTTTCTTCAGTGTCATCTTCTGCAGAGGCTATAGTAGACAAATTTCTTTCATTAATTTTTAATGCAAACCATAATTTTTACAGAACATTCATGACTACAATGAACGTTCTGCAAGCAGACTTTTAGTCAAGATATGCAAGACTGGGAAGTCTTTTGAGAATGAGTAATGTGCTACTCAAGGACTCATTGACAAGGATGTAAGGACCTCAGACAGGACTAAGAGTCCAACACACAAGCTTTTATATGATTTGTTATTGTACCACTCACAAGAAGCCGTACCACTCAAAAGAAGCCCTTACTTAACCCTTTGACTCCTGTGACGCCCCATAACACGCTGTGACAAGCATTGGCCTTTGCTCCACTTCTGATGTCATCACCTTTGACCAAAATTTTCATCATCTACACTCAAGATGTGCAGGAGGAAAATATCTTTCCAATGATACCCAGATGAGAGTGATCAGCTTGAAACTGCTCAGAAATTTGAGTAAAAAACGTGGAGCAAAATTTCCTGCGACTACACTTAGCTACTCCATGGTAAAAATTTCCTGTCTCAATGATACTTCCTCAGTAATTTTTAAACTGGAAGCAAGTCCAGTAGAAGGTCAATCACTGCCGCAAAAAGATAAGAAAAGGAGAAAAAGGAAAGGCCAAAAAAAGTTTTAAAAAACCCGAAAAGCCTAAAGACGTAGGTCACTTTCTCGTCCAAATCTCCAAATTTGGATTTCTTCGCATGTCCGAGCAAAAATGCCGTAAAACATTGTGCTAGTGGAAAGAAAGGCATGCTATCATGTTGCAAATGCCTTTTTGAGTAGATTGGAGTTAATTTGGCTCATATCCAGGCTGAAAATCTTCAAAATGTCCAAAAAATGTGTTTTTAGCAAAAAGCTTTGGGAGTCAATAGGTTAACAGCTGTTTTCTGAGGTGGATGTAGCATAAATCTTGGAACCAGAGAGTATTCTCTAACTAAATTCAGGACAAGTTATTATAACAGAAACAGATCAAGCAATAGCTTGGGCCATTTTTTCATCTCTACCTCAGGGATCTTGATCACCTGAAAACATTTTCAATTTCTGCATTCTTGAGACAAGAAAACTGCCCATCTGCTCCAGATTAACATAATATCCGCAGGTTCTGAACTTGAGAGTTAAACTAATAATTCTGGGCCCAGTTGTTCGAAAACGCTAACCCAGTTAAAAGTTAACCGAAGAATCAACTTTTCTTGTTTAAAAGTGTTTTTCACTTGTTATCTTTTGTGTAGTTTGAGATTAATCAAGCTCAAAACTGAAGGACAAAATATATAAACAGAAAACCTTACCAAAAAAATACAAAACTGAAATCAAAATTCTCACTAATCCTGGTTTAGCTTAATCGGGCTTTGAACAACCCGGCCCTGACCAATTTCTGTAAAATATTGTACATGTAAACCAATCTGGATTTGTGTCTGAGTACATGTAAAAACAATAACAATTGTATGTATTAAACAATACAACCTGCTGTCCCTTCCGAAAACATGCCCATGGACTGGTCAACTTTTGACAGAACCATCTTGTATTCCCTTGGTACCTTGACTTTATCTTTGCTGTCATTGGCGATGGCATCTCTGTCTTCTTTTTTGTTGTTATCTTTTTCTTCTTTTTTGTTGATATTTCCATCTTCTTTGTTGGCTAAAGTATCTGACAGTTTAAATGCAACCTGACAAATAGGGCAGGAATGTAAGAAATTATTACAAAAATTGTGGATGAAAACTATTAAACTTCACATCTCAACATCATTATCTTAAAGTAAAAAATATGTAAGTCAGAACAAACCTCATTTCTTTGAGGATTGCTGTTGACAAAGGTAGAAAAATTGCATAAGTTACGTGTTAAGAACAAGACAACTCTTCTTCAATGTCATAAGTTCAGTTGTGCTGAAAATTATTTGAGGTGTCAAACAAAAACTACCTCCACGAACTGTAATAATAATAATTGTTACATTTCATGTAACAATTATTTTTAGGGGCCACAAGGTCCGTCATTCTAAAATGTGAAGAGCACAAAATACAGTGGATGCTTTGAGCTTTCTGTTTAACAAGCTTACTATAGTATAAAAAAATACTGCTGCAAAATTAAGTTTGAAGTTACTCTGCTGTCTTAAAGATTTATTGATAAGACACAATGTTGAGCTCATCTGTTACAAGCTGATTGCTATAGCCAGAGTATAGCCATAGATAACCAAGTAGGTGGCGGAACTGCGGCAGTTGCTGGCTTGTTTGGATTTTTTTATTATGAAATCTACCAAGATCTCTTCAGTCTCAAGGAGAGCACTGACATCTGGGTAAGCTCTTAATCGTGCCAAGATCCTTGATATCTTGGCAGAATCTTGCACAAAATTTTCTTAAGGTTATCCAGTGTCCAAACTGCAAATACATTTGATCAATCAGCGACAGGGGAATTTCTTCTACTCACATTAGCTTCTGGCATTATAATGCTTTTTCTAGCCAACCCTTAATTAGTAATATCAGAGATGCCAACCTAAAAGAATCTAAAACTGGGAGGTTGCTGATTGCACCTTTTCTAAGCCCTAATTATGTAGTACTTACACAATTGAGTTCTGCAGATTCAACCACATACACGCATCAGACAGCCCACAAAATGTCCCCAAATCGGGCAAAATAAGGGCGAAAATACGTTTTTTAAACACCTTCGTAATATCTAGGAGATTTGGTGATCCGTATGAGAGACCGGGAGATTTTTTCGGTATCAGGGAGACTTGCGGATAATCCGGGAGAGTTGGGCATTTAACAATAATTACATGAGTCAGCAAAATATTGTGATTTGTCAGTGGTGGGCAGATCGATTATTTTCCTAAGCTGAAGGCTGAGGCAAATAATTGATCTGCAAGACACACAAGTGTGGTTACAATTACACATGAGCAGAATATGATTTGCAGCAAAACACAGACGTATTATATGAACGGCCATTATTTGTGGGCAGTTATTTGCATGTCACATGGTGGGCTCATGAGGAATGAGTAGGAAGAACAAATGCATTTATTGATTAAGATGAATATTGGTTCTCATTTGTCATCCACAGTCCTGTGACAGAGCTGCACTCAGACAACCAATCAGAATGTTGCGTTTCATCATGGATCTTTCAAGCCATGGTCAGTATGTTCAAACACTGCGTGTCCGTTTCGGTGAATAAAAACACAAAAAAACACAAATATGACATTTTGAGGAATTATTATATCAATAATAATTTCTGAATAACTGCTACTACGTTTTCTTCCAAGCATATGTTTGTTGACCCAGTGCCTTCCGATCGGAACAGAAAGAACTCATTCCCAATTACATGTAGAGGACAAAAGTAACAAAGTGCTAGTTGTACACTGTTTTTTTAGAATATCTCTGATCTCTTCTTACTTGGTTATCTGAAGCGACCCAACAATACCAGAAGCGTCAGTATTTTCCATCCAAATGTTGGACAAATATTTAGGGACCTGAGGAAAAATATTACAATTAATTGATTATAGACAAGTGGTAAGCCAAGGCCGTTGAACGCATGATTACATTTGTACAACAGTTTGAAAGCTCTAAAACATAACTGTTCTACCTTCACAAGCCAAACTGCTCTTGATACACCAGAACAATCCACTTCTGATCCCATTTTTGAAAGTTTAAATATTTCAGTTTCGATCCAAAGACAAACCTGCTTCTCTTCCGAGGCCAGGTCGTCAACTATAACGTCGTATACCGGTCACAAAGCGTCCTCAAAGTGGTCAATGTTCCAAGAGGACTCGTTCCCATAGCTCCGCTCGAGGGAGAGAGAATCTCCCAACAATCTCTCGATGCGAATAATAACATTACACACACGCAGTAAGCGCCTCTATTGTGAAATTTTCATAAGAAAAGGCGCTAATTCCCTAGGGCTAACTATCAACATTTAACTGAGTGTAGTTGTGTTGTTATGCAGTATGTGCTGGTGAAAACCATTAGTGACGAAAATTACAATGACATTCCAATAACTGTAATGAGCTATTTTTCCCTGGACTTTTCACGCCACAATGTTGAAGTTATTTATTCAGAAAAAGGCACAATACACTCCTTTCCAGCCAAGGATATTCCTTGTACTAGGGAATGAATTTTAATGCGGTATATAGAGAAGTGCGAGATGACACACCCAGTTTGGCGTTTCTCACTGTTGTACAGGGAAGTCAAACAAACAGGCTTCTCGGCGAGCTTTCCTTCAGTTTAGTGTATATTTCCTTTCATAACTTAGCTGTTATCTACATAATTGTTCAGTAACTTTTCGTTTCGCTACCCTTCTCAGTGGCGGATCCAGACCTTGAGCTAAGAGGGGGGGGGGGGAGCGGGGGTGGGGGAGGGGGCGGTCTTGATTGACTTACCATCCTGGTCATTTTCCCTTCAGTCATTTCTTCTTTTTTTTTACCCAAAATAAGGGGGTGCCGGGCCCCTCGGACCCCTCCCCTAAATCCGCCACTGCTTCTTTTAGCGTAACGGTTCAGCATAGCACAGCGTTGTCATAATTTAGAAGTACTCAAAAGTCGCCGCAGTAACGGTCATATTAACAGTCATATTTTCTCATGAGTAATTACCTGATTCTGGTCGTTCCATCAGATCAAGGTCGCTGTAATATTTCTTACACATTACTCATACTTTAATAATAAAAGCAAACTGAAAGGCTTTTATTTCAATCTGGCTGTTTCCTTCGCGATTCCTCTGTAGCTCAGGTTGGAAGCTCAGCGAAGATGTAAGATTCGGTCATTCCACCATCACGATGGATGGTCAATAACCCTTCAAGTAAACTCTCTAACCTGGGGTTTATTCCACTAAAAATACTTAGGAGACAGTCGAGATATTGACTGAGAGAAAAAATAAAGCGGTGCATTTTTGTTCCAGGTTTTTGCCTCGGGAATGACCGTATGACCGAAAGACTTGTGGATTTTTCTGGAATTACGGCACTTTTGAGCTACAGGGTGCGTCCCAAGGTCCATTTCAAACTGGTTTTTAGGTAGTTAAGACTAGTTTGATCTAAGACATCTATCATTTATTAATCAGTAACTACTACAATCACTATTGCTGCACTTGCCAATTATATCCATAAACGACGATGTCTGCTTAAATACTGAAGAAACAGCATGGGCTTTAGAGGTGTAGTGAGTTTACCCTCAACCTTAAATTGCCATAAGAAGAGAGTTTACTAGATAGCTGATAAATGAGAATTTGCCAAACGTTTGACTATCACCTGATAAATGACGCATTTGTTAAAAATCTGAGATCTGATATTTTAAAATTAAACTGAGAATGTGACAAAAACCCGAGCAATGACTCCGATGACGATCAGACTCCGATTGGACTGTCAATCAATTCAAATGCACGAAAAAATGTCTTAATTGATTTTGATAATTCATGTGACTGACCATTTATTCTTTACCAATAAATGAAAAGCCAAAGCGAAAGCCCCGAAAACATTATATTTATTTTAGAAAGTCTCTACACATTTATATATCAGGTTCTTGAAAACTTTTGAAATGATCACGACTGGAAAATTGCTAAATGAAAGAAAGAAAACTTCCCGTGTTTGTCTTGTCAGGATGAACACAAATATGGTGAAAAAGAGGAAAACATTTTGGATTGTTGTGTGGACTTTGCTGCCAACTGAAACATCTTAATTCAGATACGTATATCTTAGTTTTCTTTTTGTTTTTCTCTGCATAGTTAAGACCTCACGGTTTAAAAGCAAAACTGGGTAATTCATAGCCTACTTTCAATATAGATACATTACAAAGTATAAAAATACATGAACTGGAGTACACTGTGTTGATGTCGTACCACCGCAGAACGAGCGCTGAAAGAAAAGTACGTAACTTTATCAATCTGTGAGGTCAAAGAAGCACGAGGATTTCATAGGAGTTTTCTTTTTTAATTACAGTACATTCCTTTCTCATTTAGTTGAAAATAGATTAACTTACAGAGACGTAAATCATACCGAGATCAGCTTCAAAGGTTTGTTTGGTACAATTTCTCTTCAATGTATTTCTCTTGTAACTTCTTGTCCAGTCAGTTTGACATCTCACGTGATGTGTAAACGACCATTAGCACGGGACTTAACCTAAAATTCTGTGAAAAAAATCGAAGTTTTGTTTTTATCGGAATTTGAATCTTAAGGTATTGAAGTTTTATTTTGAGAATTTCTGCTGCTGTAAGTTCAAAGCTCGTTTTCTTTATTTTTGCCTTTGAGAAAATATATTTTGAGAAGGATTTGTCCAATTAAGGTGGCTCAAAACAGTTTCCAGCACTTATATCTGCATGGGTCGTTACAACCATTCTTTAACACTTGATGCTACAATCATGGTATCCAAAAACTGCCCGATCATTGGTGAAGACGTTGGTATAATTTTCGTGACACAATACGTTACCATAGCAACAGTATAACCTCCTAAAAACACCCTTAATTGCAGCTTTAGGGGCTTATAGTTCAAAAACGGCACGGTGAAATTTTTTTATATTATCAACTTTTGATAAGCATGATAAGATGCAACTTTTGGCAAAGTTTAAAAAAATTCTGTACATGGGGTTCAGAGCCACCTTAAATTTTCGAAAAATTAAGGTGGCTCTGAACCCCATGAACAGAACTTTTTTAAACTTTGCCAAAAGTTGCCTCTTATCATGCTCATCAAAAGTTGACAATATAAAAAAAATTTGACCGTGCCGTTTTTGAAATATAAGCCACTAAAGCCGCAGTTAGGGGTGTTTTTAGGAGGTCATCCTGTTGCTATGGTAACGTATTGTGTCACAAAAATGATACCAATGTGTTTACCAATGATTGCTCAGTTTTTTGATGCCATGATTGTAGCATCAAGTGATAAAGAATGGTTATAATGACCCATTCAAATCTAAGTGTTGGAAACTGTTTTGAGCCACCTTAAGCTCAGTGAAATTTTTAGGATTTGTTGTTCTGAGTAAGTTTTGTGTTTTAACCATAGCGCTTTTCCATCCAATGCATTTCGTCGCAGTTATGCACTGAAACGTATGCTGGATTTTCTGTATCAGATTTAACTGGTCACCATTTAATGTGTTTCTAACTTTTCAAAAATCTCGATCCTTATAAAAGCAAGCTATTTGTGGTCTTGTATAGAATGGAAAATTTTTTATCCCTTTTGATCAGTTCTTGTAGGAATTATCGTTTCTCAAGTAAGTCCTGGCATTCCCCAGCAGGTGGCAGATTTAATCAGCCGTTTTCAGGTTAAAATACAGTTCTAGGGTACAAAAATATTTTTCATTATCTTTGGTTTTTAAGCTTTCTAAAAATGTATACTTTACCATGGTTTGGAATTAAATGTTAGCCACGATAAAAGTATGAAAAAAGTGTGTTTTTAGGATAAGTCCCGCCTTATCAGAAGAAAATTTTAGAGGAAACGAAATTGGGAAAATAGAAATGAATAGTAGGAAATAAATGCAATTGTTCTTTATATGACACATTTGTTAACTGCACGATAGTTGACATTTGAGATCTGCTAAATTTAGTGATAGCTAGGAAAATCGTCCAAAATTATAACACAGGATAACAGAACAAAAATTTGAAATTTTTTATCAGTTTTGTGACGCCACTAATCAGCAGCATCAGTAGAGATGGAGGAACTGGCCTGGACATCCGGAGCCGTCTCAACAAGGTCAGGAACTCGCTCAACATGATGAATAAGGTATGGCGCTCCTCCACTTACAGTACTCGTACCAAGCTGAAACTCTATCACAGCTGCGTCCTCACAACTCTCCTGTATGGTTCAGAAGGTTGGCGCTTAACGGAGAAGGATTTATCAAAACTCTCCACATTTCACACCAAGAGCCTTCGGCGTATACTACCCTTTTTTTGGCCTAATGTCACCTCAAATAAAGATCTCTTTGAACGGTGTGGGACTGAACCAATGGCTACCATTCTGACGAGAAGACGCTGGAGGTGGATTGGCCAAGTCACTCGTCATGAAGCTTCCATTTTGAAAACGGCTTTACATTGGACGCCAGGAGGGAAACGCAACAGGGACCGCCCAAAGATCACGTGGCGACGGACAGTGGAGAAAAAAATCAAGGAGATGGGGAAGACCTGGGGAGGCATCAAGCTTATGGCAAGGGATAGGCAGATGTGGAGGGAGCACTTGCACGAGTGTAGAAGGAGACATTCACGGCAGTAGATTTTAGCCCTTCTTGGACTGAGACTTTTACTAAAATAAATTAAATAAGAAAAGAACTATGTACTTTTAATTATCTGAAATAAATAAGATGTTTCTATTGTCAACTTGCACCAGGATTCAAGAGCTATCCACTGCAATCTTGAGAGATGTACTGTTTTCCAGCATATCTGTGTTTGATCTCGAGAAGAAAAGTAGATGTATCAATAAACTAAGCTATTTTTCTTCCACTGGTTTAAACAGTTTCCAGACATGTCGTTGGGTTTTTTTGGACAAATTTCGTACAAGCGTTTTTTGGCACCACATCAAGGGACAATCTCCCGACTCCTCGCCCAAAGCTAACGTTTTTCTATAAATATGACAGATTTTGAACACTTTTAGACTCGAAACGGGCAATTGGAATTCTCAGTAGTAAACGACAAATCAAATGAAATGAAATCTTATCATATCAAATCTTTTTTCATACTATCTGGATCAGAGAGGAAAAACACAGAAAACGATAGGGGACAAATGTATTGTAGGTCAGTGTATTTTATAACTAAGAAGTATACGAGTTTTAAATACGTGTACAAAACCCAAAGCAACAGAGAAAAAGTAAACAGCAAACCTCGATGTACTTACCGAATTACGCTGATTCCGGCAGACAGCTTGCTTTCGAGTCCAACTTAAGCAGCTGTGAAATTCAGTGAAGCCTGAGAACAATTCAAGCCTGAACGGGATTCGAACCCATTAACTCTGCGATACCGGTGCAGTGTTCTACCACTCCGCAATTGAGTTATCAAGCCAACTGGGAGCTGGTCACATTGTTAGTTCGTAATATACCCGTAGAAGGTGGAGAATGCAAATCCCGTTTAGGCCTTAAATTTTTTCAGGCTTTAATTTCACAGCTGCTTACGTTGTGTTTATAACTGAGATGATCATCTATGTCTTCAAGTATTAATTTTGGACGAAAATTCAATTTTTGAATTCATCACAGATTTTACTGATCATTTTTTTGAAAATTTATGCAGAATGAAGCGTAACATTCTGGTTCCAGTCGTTCAAAGAGGGAATAACGTTATCCAACGCATAAATCGCTATCCAGAAAAACAAACTACATTATAATGGTTGCCACATATATCACTTTCCAAAATTCCCTGACTTTTCCCTGATAAAAATAATATTTCCCCAACCAAATAAATACAAAATGTCATCTAATCTAATAGCGGCTTCTGGCCTCGAGTTACAGCCGTCCTTTCGGCTTGTTCATTAAGACTAATAAGTTTTCAACA
The DNA here is from genome assembly GCA_964020085.1 of Micromussa lordhowensis. NCBI lineage: Eukaryota > Metazoa > Cnidaria > Anthozoa > Scleractinia > Lobophylliidae > Micromussa > Micromussa lordhowensis. The sequence continues at coordinate 37,836,008 of OZ026599.1, read as the reverse complement.
AATTTCCCTTCTTCATTAAGGAAAAATATCGTTAAGATCACAGTGACCCCAAACGTTTCTTCCAGTCTTTAATGGTATTAAATCAGCCGTGTTAATTTATTCAATTTTCCCTGACTTTTCTTCAAAACATCAATTTTCCCTGACTCGAAACAAAACTCCCAGACTGTTCCCCGCCCTTGATTTTTTCCCTTGGCCTTCTCCTGACCTGTGGCAATGCCGACTATCCCCTGGACAGTGATTGGTCTGGTGGATAGTGGTGTTATCTATCCTTTGAACACCTGGGGCCTGTTCTTTTCTTTTACGTTGTACCAAGTCATGTCACACCAAGTTACGTTACGGTAATAAGTTGCGTTACACCGGTTCACGCCATACCGACTAACGTCCGAGGAAATTGAATCCCAACTGGTCTACACGGAGACACTCGAGCATAGTGATTAGAGTACTAACTATGACTCGAGGAAATAAGAAATAAGCCAAGAAAGGAATGCAAATAGTTTTCCTTTGCTAATAAACATCAACTTTTTATTTCATATCAAACTTCAAGCATTAGAAAAGTGATATATATACAAATATTCTTGACTGTATTTCTTATCAGCGCAGGTCCTGTAAATTAATTGTACTTTCTGGATAAGTGTCGCCATTGCCTTCATCTTGTTCCGACGAACTGTGAGTGTCCATATATGGAGATAGATCGCCTTTCCCAAGACTTCCTCTTCCTTCTGGCACATCTGAAAGGGAGGGAATGGGCACCAGAGGAATCTCTGTTGGAACTGTATTAGCGTGGCTGTCATTTGTGTCTACTTCCATGTGTTCCACATCTGACACATGAACCATAGCGACTGCTGACTCTGTGATCAATCCCCGGGGTAAACTGATCTGCATTGATTCCTTCGGAAGTTGCACTATAGGAATTCCTTCGGGTGATTGTTGGATATGAGCCACCAAGACTTCAGCCTCGTTTTCAGTGTCCGAAGATTTGATTTCATCCTAAAAACAAGATGGTGCATTAGCGAGCCGAGACGTACATTCAGAAAAACCGGAGCCACGACGTTGAACTCTTTATGAAATAAAGTAGCGCAGATATAATACTTTTTAGTCATTTTCGTTTTGTAAAGACAAGCCACAGTTTATAAACTGGAATGGTTATGGAGTTCGGAAAACATCAAAGGAGTAAACAAAGATGCCAAGATTTATGTGGGAAGGTCCACGGCCGTGCATAATCTTTTTGTTTTGCGCTCATACACTATGCATAAATTACGTAATCAAAACGTTTCTATTGGTTATCTCTTCAGAACGGAGCAAATACTTTTGTGCACAACACGGTCTGGGCCAAAAAAGCGAACAAAGAGATTTGTGGGGTTTCATAACCATTCCCCTCTGTTAACTATGGCCAAACATATAAAAAACGTAGCTGTAGCTGACAATACAATGTAAGTTTGCGTTTCTTTTTCAGATTTTTCGACCAGGAACATTGGAACACCAATAATATTTTAACACATTTATTTGCTTCAGGAGTTAAAATTTAAATAACATTCATGGTGACTGTGAATAATTTTATTTTTTCATAAATCTGATGACATTGATGATCTGGCATTAGAAACAAACGGATGATATTTAACGGTATCAATCTAAGGAGTCTATAACGGGCAAGGGGTTTAAAATGTACGATATATCCAGTATATAGCGGTAAATAACAAACCTGAAAAATAACAGCAGGAGGCGCAAACTGATCGTCAGTATGAACATCTCTGAAATCAAGAGTTCTTGATCTTTTACCAGAGTCTGACGACACAACAGCTTTCGTGGCTGATCCAAGCCCTTCCTGGCCAGTCTCGCTTGTTATATGACTCATCATGCTGGTAATACAAAGATCAAACCCTCCAGTCAGCTTGCTTCCTTCCAAAACAGTCCCTCCAACTACTTCCGTCCTTGCCTGGGTGGAGTGTTGAGAAATTGGGTCTTGATCATCACTAGTGCTTCTCACGACAAATTCAGAGACATCTAGCTTTGAATTATTTTCTAAACCCTCCGTAACAAAATGCTCCTGTTGAATAGAAATCGGTACTTGAATTCCTGATACTGTGGTTTTAATTTCACCATGATCTGACTGTTTCTTATCTGTTTCCAGCACTATTTCACCAGGTGGTGAGATGAGTGGGTGTCCTGCGGAGGTAACCAGAGTACACAGGGTACCAACCGATGAAAGGCGAGCAGCATCGTCCAGGTGAAAATTACTGGAATGGAAAGCACCTATGGTGGTGTACATGACCTCAGGTTCTGTCTCACTCGTGTTGCTTCCACAGCTAACGGCACTGAGCTCTGCTGTTATATCACCATGCGATGAGTCATTGAAATCCACTGTAAGACAATAAGAAATGTGAATAGGCCATTACCGAGTTCCCTTTTGCCTCCGTGTCAAAATGAGCCTAAGTGCGAAACCATTCATAAGGAAATGAGTTCCGCCTACAAGTTCACTTTCATCCAAATCAAACTCATTTTCATTTGAATGATTTCGCACTTAGACTCGTTTTGAAACAGAGGCATAAGGGAACTCGGAAATGACCAAGGAGTTGCATATTTTAGGTCCTTGAAAAAGGATAGAAAACTTGTTGAAAAATTATGGATTTGACTGCCGGTTTGAAAGATTTGTCGCAAGGAAATTGGTAATAGATCGTTATGATAAAGATGCATAATACAAAGAACTAACCTGAAATGAATAAACACTAAAAAATCTAAAATTTTCATTTTCGTAAAGAGTGGTTTACTAGGGGCTCTGTAATTCATTTGACATCTGTGTTCCATTCATATTTGAAGCGACAAGGAGTACTTCTGCCCTCCCTAGCACCCGTGTCCTCTAAATTTAGGCACGCCAAGAATATACTTCCAATCGTCATGCTAGTCCATCGCAGGGTTAACCCCAGCATTTTGTTAAGTCTGTTGCCCAATTAATCGTATCTATAACAAAATTCTCCATCGTGATTGATTCTCCACGCGCCTATTTGTCACGTAATCGGCGCGCGATCACGTGGGTGTCCAATTACAGGTGTCCGATTTGAACTTTTTGTAATCGGACACCTGTAATTGGATACCCACGTGATTTTCACGTCAATTACATCCGCTTTAATGATGTAGAAGACATTGAAGGTGTGAAAGTTCGCCTGTGGGATTCTCCGAGGCTACGAGATGATGGTGGTGATGATGATGATGAAGGTGGCACAGGTAACGACGAAAGGTGCCTGGCGGAAACAGAAAGCGAATTAACAGAAGAGCTCGAGATGGACGACAAGCGCTTTCATCGAGACGACAACGACGCATTCAAAATATTGACAGACAGACAGACAGACAGACAGACAACTTTATTTTACCAGGGTAGCCCAATCAGCTGCAAGGCTGGTATCCTTAGGGGCCCTGGGTTCAATAAGACTTACATATACACATTTACAATAAAATTACAAGGTTAAGTAAAATTTGCTAAAATTACAGGAGGGAAAAAAAAGAAAAAAAAAATCAGGCGTTTAAAAATTGCTAGAGAACTTGCCTCTTTGATTTCGCTTGGCAACACATTTTGGAAAGGAACTGTGGAAGAACGCTGTGATAGCTCTAACCTTCGCCAAAAAAAGTCGCTGATTCTTGTAATGAATGTTCTTGATGGAAATACTACACACAGAAAAACGTTTTTGTTATGTTACATATGTAGAGGATACTACCCGACGGCGCAAAGAAATGAATTTTATTTTCGAGTGGTAAACACAATATTTACGAACGAGCACAAGCCACCGAGTACGTTTCTTTTTATTCTATAGAAAACTGATTGTTTACACAAGCAACCACGAAAAAGCGGAAATGATGTCATCAGTATCTGTAGTGAGGATATGGAAAATACCTCATTGCCGTCCTGGATGTATACTCGTAGTTTTCCAGTAAAACACTGGTGTCTATACAATAAATACTTCTATAACTGAGATTAGTTTTGTTCTCCTCTTTTGAAAATAGAATAAAGAAGAACAAAGGAAGTGTAAGTGTTTCTAGCTGACTGAATCTTTATTTGTATTGTGATGATGGTTAGGTTATTTGAACAGAAAATCAACATGACCCAGAAACTCGAGAAGATGACACCATTAAACCTTTCTTTTACAGAACACTGAGGTTTTCCCAACCATTGCTCAAGTCAAAAAGGCAATATTTTACCTCACTGCAGGTCGTATTTCCTTCATCATTTAACCATTTTCCAAGTCTTATTTCTTTACATCGCACAAAATGCTCCTTCAATGGCAATGGAAAAATCCTTTTGCAAATTGGAGGTAACAGCTAAAACGAATGTACTTCTGAGAGGCGGAAGTACATGTGTTTCATTTTCATGTATTTCTTCAGTTTCAAATTCCCTCAAAATCTCTCAAGGCCTGTACAAGGCCTGTAGGTGCTGTTATTGAACAGTTGTTTTAGAGATCAGGCTGTGGACATTTTTGGGATGGACATCAGCATTGAATTAGTGCCCAACATTCTAACCTTTCACCTCTTTCTTGTGCCATGCCCCACCTGCTTAAAGGACCGTTACTGTAGTGTTCTGGGATGGGAATGTATAAGACCTTGGGGCTTCTACAAGTCAATGACATTTTAATATCACAATTACAGTTCCATACCTGTTAATGCCTTGTTTCCATGTCGCTTTTGGTGAGCTCTCAAGTTTGCAGCAGTCGTGTATGTCTTGTTACAGCCATCTACGTCACATTTGAATGGCTTTTGACCAGTGTGTTTACACATGTGAACATTGAGACTACTTCCTGCTGTGAACGCCTTGTTGCAACCTACAAACAGAACACAAATAACTTGGCTTTTCAGGGCCAATGATGAAATGATGAAACAAATGATCCAAACGAACATAACATGGTTAAAAATCCCAACTGGCAGGATTGGAGGCAGACCAGTTGGCTATTTACAAACGTGGCTAAGGAGTTGAACTAGGGTCTACCAAGAAACAACTCCAGCTTAGTGGTCAGAACGGGACTTGAACCCACGACCTCTGGATTCCAAGTCCGGCGCCCTAACCACTTGGCCACGCTGCCTCCAGGTCAGCTATAAGTGGTTGGAAAACGATTTTTTGGATGAGGTAACTGACTAGAAAAGTGTATATATCTTAATTTCAGATTGAACAACGTCAGACTTAACATTTTTGGGTTGTCTGGTTTGTATTTAAGTTTGAGGAGTCATCCAAAGGAACTGTGTCTGTACAATGCTGTTAATGAATGAAATACAATATTTAGAGAGGAAGCCACATCAGCCATAGCTGGTTTTCATGCGGGTCCTCCATCCTGGTCAACTGGAATTTGTAGATGCTGGTTTTTGTCAAGGGAGGAAAACCGGAGAACCTGGAGAAAAACCCTCAGAGAGAGGCGAGAACCAACAACAAACTCAACCCACATATGGCACTGGGACAGAATCGAACACGCACCACAATGGTGGGAGGTGAGCGGTCTCACCATTGTGCGATCCAAAATATCTGCTTTGACCGTTTATGTTAAAACTTTCCTACCCTCAACTGGACAAATATAAGGTTTTTCTCCTGTATGAACAAGCTTGTGAGTCTTCAGATGGCTTGATCTAGTGAAGGATTTACCGCAGCCTTCATAATTGCACACAAACGGCCTTTCTCCAGTGTGTTTCCGCATGTGTCTCTTCAGTTTGTAAGCACTTGTGAATGACCAACCACACCCCTATGATAAAAAAGACAAATAATAACTCATCATATATGCATGCTTGGAGCACTTGATGCTGGTATTTACCATACCCTTTGCAATATTTAGAGAGGAAGCCACATCAGCCTTAGCTGGCTTTCATGCAGATCCTCTATCCTGGTTGAATTGGAATTTGGAGATGCTGGTTTTTGTGGAGGGAGGAAAACTGGAGAACCCGGAGAAAAACCCTCGGAGCAAGGTGAGAACCAACAACAAACTCAACCCACATATGGCACTGGGCCGGAATTGAACCTGGGCCACATTCGTGTGAAGCGAGCACTCACACCACTGCTCCTCAGATCCATTAATTCCAGCAAGAAGTGGAGCTGATCAATAAAGAAATATGGTGGATTTTAAAATCAGTAGTCAAATCAGACACATTACAGAATGATGTTATTCATCTCACAACTACAGTATACATGTACATGTCAGACAAAGATGAAATCTTTGACTCTCTGATGGGATTGGATTTGTAAAGCAGGGATGGCACAGAGGTGAGAGAGCTCGCCTCCCATCAATGTGGCCTGGGTTTGATTCTGGCCTGGAGCCACACACTGTATGTGATTTGAGTTCATTGAGTTCATTGATGGTGCACTGAGGGTTTTTCTCTGGGTTCTCTAGTTTTCTTCCCTCCACAAAAACCAACATCTCCAAATTCGAATTTGACCAGGATACAGGACCAGCATGAAAACCAGCTAAACCTTCCTCTCTAAATTATAAATAAATGTGATTTTCTTTTCTTTATAATATCACTGGTATATTTATTTGGCTTTGATATCCTGTCAAGACATTTCAGCTAAGATCATTTCTTTGCCTGATGCCCATGAACTGTGGTTACATCTTTCTCAAAAGCTGATCACCCTCTTGAGACTTGGAAATTAAAATACTGGGGAGGTATTCCTGCAAGTTGGTCTTGATAAAAGTTTTAAAGAGATGGAAAGTTAGTACTAGCTAACTTACCAAATAGAATCTCAGTGTTTAAATGTCAAGTACAAATTGTCCATGCTTTGGTGCACTTCTGAAAGCCACTCATCAACTCAACTCAAGTTCACTTCTTTATTGTGCACTATTGATACGCTGTTTACATTAGTTAGTTAAATGCACATGTAAAATAATAGAGAAATATTTGTAAAATATGGTTAGGCAAAGGACTAAAAACATACATGTATGGGCATGTTTACAAAAATTGTGCAATTAAAGGTGAGAACTATTTTGTACATACCTGAATTTCACAATGAAAAGGTCGCTCCCCTGTGTGAGATCTTAGATGTAACTTTAACTTGGATGCTTTGGTAAATCGCTTCTCACATCCATCAATGGGACAAGCATGGGGTTTTTCACCGCTGTGAGTCCGAATGTGAGATGTCAAAGTTCCAGGAGCAGAAAACACTTTGCCACATCCCTCTATCTCGCATTTGTATGGTTTGCGGTCAGCCTGATGTCTCCTCTCGTGAACATTCAACTTGTGTGCAGTGGGAAATGTTTTGTCACAGCCCTTGTATCTGCACATGTGGGTATCTGTCCTGTAGTGTGCTCGGACATGTGTTTTTAAGTTGTAAGCAGTGGTAAAGCATTTGCCACATCCTTCATGACTGCACTATCAAAATGAAAGTCGCACAATGTGGCTGTCGTTAGTTTGTTTAATACTGACTATACAAACGTGCAATCAAATTCACTAATGTTCAGGAATGTGCAACTTGAAGCAGTTATTTTTGCCAACGTACAACTCAAAGCACTAAAGAGTTGTTTGGATAAATAGACTACAAAAAACTACAAATTCACACAATAAAAATCTAAAACACTTGTGACACCCTGGGGAATGTCAAGTGTTACAACACGAACTGGATATAAATAAAACCAGAAGCAAAACAGTACGCACACACAAAGATTTTTACCATGTGCATGCACTAGCAAATACAGATTTCTTTAGTTCATAGGCTAATTTTATGGAGTGATAACAGTAGAGCAAGTAGCGTAACTCACTAGGTAAGGTTTTTCTCCAGTATGACCCCGGGCATGCCTCTTTAATTTGTATGCTGTAGTAAATGCCCACTCACATCCTTCATGTGGACACTGAAATGACAGAAGTAGAGTCTTTCATGTTGTTCATCACTCACTCACATACTGCCCAGAAACAATATAATCTGACTAACACTGATTTTAATATTCCACGTTTTCGCACAGTACATTATATTTTGGGCCCCACCTTTAGAACAAATTAGACCATAGAGAAACTAAAATGGTGAAACAGAGAATTAACTCTGATGTGTAAATTTAAGTGCTAATTGAACCCATGAATAACCCACTGGGCGTTAGCCCTAGTAAAGGGAATCAGGGAACCACACAAGGTAAAGAAAAAATATTTTGACCTCGGTGGGAATCGAACCCACGACCTCCGGATTAGATCTACCGTTACTCTGCCGACTGGTTCCCTGATTCCCTTTACTAGGGCTAACGCCCAGTGGGTTATTCATGGGTTCAATTAGCACTTAAATTTACACATCAGAGTTAATTCTCTGTTTCACCATTTGTGTTCTTAGTGCTACGCAGCACAACATTCATAGAGAAACTAGTCTCCCCCGCAGCCGTTATTAGGGTCACGCAACGCAACGCTTCTCCCCCACTGACGGCTGCTTATACCCGAACCCCATTTGTTTCCCTTTGTTTTGAGTTCACGTGAAAATTACAGAATACACCAATCACGCATTGCCTATTGTTAGCTCTGAAACCAGTCACATATCAGTAGTTTGTCAATGACGTCAGTTTTCCGGGTAATTCATCGCCTCCTTCGCGAGATGTTGCCAGACATCACAGAGATTTTCTATGGGATCTAAGTCAAAAAAAATAATAGTTAAAAGTAGCTCTAGGTGCTTCATTTGTTTGTCGGCTTCCCACAAGAATAACAAAATCTTCATTTTCAGAAAGTCGGCATTGCTGAAGTCATCCGATCCTCGCTATCGGTGGACGTGAGTCGCTACTCATAAAACAGCAAACTGTTCGTCTGTATAGACAAATGCTACCAGCGCTTGATAAAATTTAATCGGGCATCGGATAAGTTGAAGGAGCTAAAGAAAATAAATCGAAGAAGTCTTCAAGGCAAGAGAAAATGGTTTTCGATTTAGTTTTATATTCCATGACAGTGCAAGCCAAGAATTACATCCAGATGAGAATGCCGTCAGAGGTGTCAAAAATACATCAACTTCATCACCTCAAGGGAAAGCATCCAAATGCGATTTTCCGATACCACTTAATATACTTCTTCTGTCATCCACGAAGATTCGGATGCATTGGAACGCCAATTTCTGCTGACATAACGCCGATGTGTTCCTGCTTATCACTGATTCAAAGTCGTCCCTTTGATCTGGTCTTTCCAAATGCACAACTGAACGGAAGTTCTCCCCTTCCAGTTAACATCGACGCCGGAAGGTTGGCGGTGTGATCAAATACAAGTGGAAGCGCTTGATAAATAAGAGATTTGCAAAGCCGGTAGGCAGGTTCACAAAAACATCTTTCTTATTTAAAACTATTTTTTCAATTGCCAACTACTGTTGATAATTTAAAGTGGGGATTTTGAACTTGAAAGACACCAAAATAAAGGCTTCTTTGAGCGACGTCACCATCAGTAGCCGATAGAACACAAGTTGTCATTGGACAATTAGTCTTGGCACAACCACCTCAGGAATATGTGAGGGATGTTGTGATTGGCTAATACACGGAAACAAATGGGGTTCGGGTTTAAGCAGCCGTTAGTGGGGGAGAAGCGTTGCGTGATGACCCTAATAACGGCTACGGAGGAGACTAGAGAAACCTTCTGTTAAGAATTTAAAAACAGTTTTAAGAGCAAAGACCTAACACTCTTAATAGATTAATTATTGTAACAAATGTAACATATGCTTCTAGGCCGCTATAAATTTTACATTTTAGATATATTTGATATCTTTTAAGTATTTACACCATACTACATTCCCATATTTCACTTATTTATATTAAGGTTTTTTTTGCTACTTAAACTGTAAATAATTTAAGCTTAATTTAAGAAGCTAAGATATATTAATCTTTTAATATGTAAATAGTGTCCCACATGTATGACACTTAAATAAAGTCATTAATTAATTCATTCATTCATTCATATATACAATAAACCTTGACTGTGTGGTGTTAAATAAAAATAATGACACAGCATCAGTGGGACACTGGACTTGATTGTAACAACACCTCTGAGCAAATTTGATTTACATGTAAAACAAAAAAAAGCTCAGACTCCCAGCTTCCCGACTACTGCAGAGCGAGTGGTAATCAAATCATTGAGCACAGTTCAGACAACATAGTCAGAAACTGGGAGGAGCCACTGAACATTTGATTGACGGTAGCAAAAAACGCATTTGTCAGTTGAGCTTTGAATTTTAGAGTCTGCATGTTCTCAACAGGAGGGAAACTACACATAGTTTTCACAGGTGGGCAAAACTTTTTGAACTGAAATTCTTGATAAGAAAAACTTTCCTCTAGATGGTCAAACCAGGCGGCAAAACCAGCTGGTCAATTTGCCTGGTACCCGGCCCTTAATGAAACCCTTGGTCAATTGTCGTCAACGCAATGCCTCAAATCTGAGTAAAACACATGTCATGAATCACAATGACAAACACTTTCATAACGTACAGCATAGATAACTAAATTTTCTGGAAAAATAAGAGAGAGAGGGACCTTATAGAATGAGTTTGCTCCATGGGATCAGTAGCTCACACAATGTACCTTGTATGGTCTCTCTCCTGTGTGTGTCAGCATGTGTAGCTTCAGTTTGTAGGCTTTTGAACAGACTTTGTTGCAATCAGAGTGAGGACACGCATGCCCTTTTCCATCTGCACACTCTTCATCCTCCTGTGAGTACAGCACAAAAAAGATCATTAGCTTAGACACTTCATCATCCTCCAACACCATTACAAGTTTTTAGAAGCTCCACGACTGTGAACTTCTTTAGTAGACATTTTCTGTCACTTGAGACTATGACTAAACAGGTCAAGTCCTCTTTTATACCAACTCTAGCTGAATAAGCCATTTCCAAGATGCTTTTTATCTCTCTTTTAAAACGAGTTCTGATGCACAACCTTTCATTTCTATTAGGAACAAGTTTGATTTGCAAGACAATGAACATGCAAGAAAAACTAATTTCAATATGAAAGGTTGTGCACCAGGATTTGTTTCAAAACCAAGGGAAGAGCAACTCAGAACTGGCTTATTGGACCTCCCTTTTGAAATATTGGGTATAAATAAGAGTTTATTAACCTGGTCTTCCTGTGGAATCTCGTCCATGTCTATACAAGTACCACCATCCTGTGTCATGTTTATGTGAATTGCTTGGTTAGCAGTCACACCAGGAACAAGCATACCACTTAGCAAAACTTGTTGCTGCTCAGTCAAAATAACATTCCTGCCAAAGTCTGATGACGAAGTTAACACATCCAGTGCAGCACTCCCATCTGCCTGATTGAGCACAGAACTGGTTGTAACAACTTGATAATGTGTTTCATTGTCTTCCACATCCCCTTCTGTTAATATTGCAGGAACTTGTGTAGAAAAGGTAGTGACATCAGTGCTGAGGATACCATTTGTTACCAAGGAAATAGCCTGGTTATGGCCTGGGTAAACCTGGATGGTTATCTCCCTCATATTTCCCTCATTGCTTATGCGATCCTCAGAGTCTTGTGGATCAGGGTTTACATCTTGCGCTTTGTTTGCAGAAGTTTCATGAGATCCTTTGTTCATACTGGAATTCTCAACTGCAAAACAACAAAAGTGAGAATCAAAAATATGAAATCAAACAGCCCTGTTAACCATTTCTAATTCACATGTATACCCAGGGCTGTAGCTAAAAATTAGTCTCCCGCCTAAGATATCCATTAAACCACTTGCCATTTTTTGCGGGAGACCTGGAACAAAATTTTCATCCCCAATCTTTTGCAACGCCCTGAATGTGGGGCTACCAAGCTTCACATGTGAAGGGACTACCGCTGGCCACATACTGAGGACTCGTTAGGACTGCTGACGTGTGTTAGTATATTGTTTCGGACACTCGAACTCATCGTTACGGACAAATACCTTGCGAATTGAACTTATTATCGTAAGTCTATTATATTGTGTTTCATTTAGCTTTATAGTTCGCGTTACTTAGTGTATGTATATTGATCTGTCCTGTAGATGTTTCATCGTTGTGATTAAACTAAGTCAATCGAGGAGTTCGCTTCATGAAACAGATGATAATAAGTTCAATTCGCAAGGTATTTGTCCGTAACGATGAGTTCGAGTGTCCGAAACAATATACTAACACACGTCAGCAGTCCTAACGAGTCCTCAGTATGTGGCCAGCGGTAGTCCCTTCAACATGGATAAGATGGTGGATGCAGTACACGGAGAGAGAACACGCTAAACAAGTGCTTAAACCAAGATGTTTTTTGCAATTACTTTACTCGTTACAGTGGTGCCAATACTCAAAGTAGTCAGCAATTTACTCCAAACTTTTCATTGAGTTGATTTAGATATGGTTCAGCTTGTATGTACATAACCCAAAAACCGTTTGTTGTTCTTTACCGAGTGATCGCCCGCCAAAATCCAGCTGGCGATCACCTCTTTCTCAGCCGACAAATTTCGTCGGCAGCCACGCTCAGCGACTTGTAACCCTGTATACCCTGTGCTTACTTAATGACGCATGCGTTTCCCGTGTGCCACTTTGATGGTCACATGCTGTTGATGAGCACTGAACCAGATCAGGATCGTTAGGTGAGCCTAAAGGACCCAGCACCAATGGAACAACTCTGTCGTCAACATTGATCAGGTTGAAATCTGGCTTGATTCTTTCATGTAGCTGTCCTCTCTCCAAATGACTCACTTCACCTGTTACATAAGAAAAAACACTGTTACAAAGGAATCTCCCAAATTATACAAGACTAAATGATTGAAAGAAGGTGTACATGTATGTTGTTATTTCATGATGTACTTTCAATTCCAATTCACTTTTAGAGTCATCCAATTTGTATTTACTGAGGTAAAAGTCAGAATAAGTTCTTTGTCATATAACCCATACCACCTGCATACTATTTCCTAGGACAACTATAAGAAAAAAAGGTTCCGTATGAGGGTCAAGAGACAAGAAATGTGTACATCCCCACTAGAAACTCCACTAGAAATGCCATATGTGTGTCCTCAGCCCAAAACCCACCCCCATCCCTCCAAAAAACAAAACCGAAAACAGCATTGATGGCCATACTGCGCTCAGTCCACACGTCTTGATCTCAAAATAAATATTTTCCCACTTGTCACAGTGTATAAGTAAATTACATTAGTATTCTCCATTGTTTTGGTTTCACATACATGTACGTGTAACTTCATTGTGAAAGGAACCAATATCTTTATCTCCAATTTCCCCATACACAGAGCGTGGAAATGTCATCTCCATTTCCTCTTCATGGTTCATCGCAGTGTTATGTTGGAAATGAGATGAAATATGTTCTTCTATGTTGCCATCGACAATAAAGCAGTCTTGATCTGAACTAGCTTGGTCTGACTCACAACACGCTGCAGACACACTTGGCAGGAAGCCTTTATTGTTTGTTGAGCCTGCACAAGTTGTTGGAATGGTAAGCTCATTTTCAAGTACAGCAGAGGATGCTGTTTTGACGACATCACGTGATGAACGGGATGGGCTGTTTTTGCTGTCATCAAGCCCAAGCATTTCCTTGCTTTTTTGAAATCCATACTTGGCATCTTTTTTAGAGAAGGAAAACAAAAATTATGGAAATTATTTGTATGTACCTGTGGATCCCCATACAAGTGAAAACCTGGACATGAAATGGGTTTTTCTATAGGAATCCAAATGCCCAGCAGCATTTTTAGTTTTCCATAATTTCCCATATATATAAACATGACCCATACCACAGGTATGCTACCAACTCTTGCACCTTTTGGTGTAAATATCACATGGCTGTAGGCTAAATATTTTGATCTCATGTCACTGCATGCCTGTGGACCAATTCATCTGGCAAGTACCAAGCTTAACAAAGATGACCAAATGTATGACATGTGTATTGATCTGAAGATGTCCAAAGACAAAGGACACTGATTCACACGATTTCCAAAGATGTTTTGAGCATTTCCCAGCCCTAGTCCCAAGATGTGACAAAATGGTACCAATTGCATAGCATAGCGATGCAAGACCAAAGAAACTTAGGATCATGTGTACTACAGACATCCGTGGTCGAGCGTCGATCGATACCCTCGTCAACCAGCAATTGACATCTTGATTGACACTCAATCTACATCCTGCTTGATACTCAATCAAAAGTTGGTCAACAGTTGACTGATATGCATCGATCGAAAGTTACATGTAGTAGACTCTTGACTGACTTTCAGTCAGGTGTCAAGTGAGGTGTTGATGATGTGTTGATGAAGCGTCAATCAAGGGTATTGATCAACATTTGACTGCGGGTGCCTTTAGTACACATTGCAAATGGCTTTCTACACTCATGTGAAAACAGCTCTAGGATTCGGTGTATGACATTTGCAGGTCAGCCACTGATAATGGAAATTGGAATACAATAATAATTAAAAATCCTGCAGTCTACAAATGTCACACACCCTCTAGAAGCAACATTTTTGTTTCATGCCATGCTTGACCTGCTATCAAAATGACAGACGCTAGCTGTGACGTCTTCCTTTTGTGAGAACTTTAATTCAGCTGTTTAGTTCAGACATCAATGAGAGCTTAACTGATGTACATGTAAGCTTACGATCAATGATGGTGCATGTAGTTGAGGATTACAATACAAACTCTTTCTTACGCCTTTCACAGTCAATTTTAAGTGTCATTTCCAAATAGGCACATAAAATAACGAGAGAATACTAAAAAAATGTTTTATAGTTGTCCTACAACATGGCGTATATATTGAAAACTGAAATCTTTCTACCTAAAATGGAGACCCGGAAAGAAGACTACAACTTCTGAGCTTGAAAATAACCTGAAATAACGTTCTATTTGTTTGGATATTAAACAAGTAGAACGTTTTTCCCGCGCGAATTTCAATGTAGCTAAAGTGATACAAACATGAGTCGACATTGTAATCGAACAGAACTTCACAAATTCTTGGCAGTCTCTCTACAACTAAAACTACACGTATTAACATTCTTTTTTCACACCAAAAAAAATTGCACACTATTTCCTACCGTTCGAATCGTGGTCACTTGCCCCTGTTTCTTGTTCAGGGAACCCCTTGGAAAGTGATGGCCCCTGCGAAGCCATCATGGCGCTCCCCGCACTGCTGCCAACAAGAAACCAAGATGGCGCATTTGGTTCGAGAGATTGCGCAATGTTCCCTTTATTGTCCCATGGGGGTGGATCAGCGAGGATGATTTTCGGTATTCTTACACAAGCTCTATGCAGGGTACCAACTTTCTTGACTTCATTTTTTTTCAAGGTCAAGCCACAATCAGAGAAGAATTAAAAACGCTAATATATTTTTACGTTAGTTAGTTACGCGCGGGTTTACCCATCCACGTTGGTGCGCGCGAGACCGGCGCGCGATAGATTACTTGGGACGAACAGGAGCGGTTACTCAGCATACTTTTCTCGCTCAAAGCTGGGGTAATTTCGCATCGATTTTCTCCGACAACTAGCGATGTCTAACGTGGTAGACGATGGAAAAGGTGATACAGATCCCTGCCCACTCCAATACTCTGATTTCAAAATGGTGGATCACAAGACAATGTGTCCATTTTATAGCTCTTTGTTGACACGCTCGCCTGAGCAAGGGGTAACCCCTGAGGATCTTCACCTGTTACAGAGCGACCTGGAAACTCTTCTAGCCGGCGCTAATCGGAGGATACGGCAAATAGATTCCGAGACAAAACTGTTGGTCGACTGGGCAGAGAAAAAAGACAAGAAAAGTGTTCGACAGCGCGAGTTAGAAATTTTGAATTCCCTCCAGTCCTTGAAACGTAGTCGACCTGTAACAGAAGAAAAGGGAGCAAAACGACAAAAACTGGAGGAGTCCAGAAGCACAAGTCCAGCTAGTCAGCCCGTAGGAAGACCGAAAAGTAAACAATCAGCATCTTCTGAAGGGAGCCAAGAAGAAGAGACATTTCCTGCCAGCGTGAAGGCAAAAAGTGATGCTCCTAACCGCTTCTGGACAGCTGTTGAACCCTACTGCGCTGACATAACGGTTGAAGATCAGAAATTCCTTGAAGAATCCTTGAAACTTCCGGATGATGAACAAGACTATTATAAAATACCACCTTTAGGAAGACATTATGGAGAAAAATGGGCACAAGAAGATCTGCTTGAAGAGCAAGAGGAAGGTTCCAGAATGCAGGAAAAAAAGTTACGTGGTGCTTTAGCTAATACAACTAGTGACAATAACAATAAAGCAAGTGAAGAAAAATCTTTGTTTAGAAAAGCAGATTCTACTGGACTGGGAGAAGAAGATCTGTGCCCATTTGGTAGTCTTACTCAAAGATTAGTTTCAGCTTTGATTGAAGAAAACATAATAGCACCCATTCCTGAGCAGAGCTCTGGATCAGGCAGCTCCGACAGTGCAACCACAAGAAGTGGTAATAACCCCCCGCGCACCCCAACAAAGGCACCTCATGTACCTCATACTCGCACTTTAGAGGCACGTGTTAGAGAGGAGCTTATATTCCAAGGATTGTTAGATGCTGATGATCAAGCTGATGAGGAAGTTGATGATGAAGTTTTAAATGAACTGAAACGCCATCAGAATGAACTTCGAGTCCTCATGACAAAGAACAGACAGCACAAATTAGAGCTGTCAAAATTAACGCAAGAGGAAATGAGGAGACAGGAACTCAAACACAGAGCACAGGTTGCTGACGCTGAAGTAATGGAGTGGTTCAGGAAAATGATAGCTTTGAAACAGAAAAGAAAATCTCCAACGAAAAAAGAGAAAGAGGCAGCCTGGAAGGCTCTGAGAGAAAGGGAGGCAATACTCAGAGTACTTGGGAACTCTTGAGTTTGGGCTGAATCATGTGTGCATCTCTATAATACTTGGATGAATCAGACATAAGCATGAACACAATACAACCACATTCGCATTCTTGATAAGCACTGAGCAATGTGCATAAGCTCAGTTCTTCAGAAAATAGGATTGGCATTACAAGTATATTTATCACCTCTGACATTGTACTCTGGCAGCATCACTGAAGCATGACAATGCTTGTATTTGTGTCACTACTATTCTACAGGCCCGTAGGGAGGGGGGTGCGATGGGTGTGCCCGCACCCCCCCGCAGACTGCTGAGGTCCACTTTTTTGTTAAAAAAATAAATAGTAAAAAAAAAAATAATAGTGTTGTTCTGTTTGCCAAGATGCACCCAAGGAGGCTTGAGCTTGGCACACTTCTGAAAGATTGTGATGATCAGCAGCCAGCCGAGTGAACAATACGGATTTACAACTTTATTTCTATTTTTGTTATTTTTAAATAGTGACATTGGCATTGTTATTCTCTACATTGTAAAATACATACGTAAAGCATTCTCTTTGCCAAAAAAAATCAATTTTGAAGTTCAAAATTTGACAAATATCCACGTTTTTAGGTTCGCTTTTAGCGACCTATATTGCTATCATACTGACCTTCAAAACGCACGAAATGCAGTCTCAGACAACTTAATTTTCAAAATTTACCGGGGGGCATGCCCCCGGACCCCCCTAGTAAAGAGCGCCTCCGGTGCTCGTTGGTCCGTATAATCAACTGATCGCACCCACCTGTAAAAAATCCTGGTTACGGGCCTGTTCTAACTGGTAAAATGCCGAAATAAAAAGAGAACAAACATAAGCCAAATTAAAGGTTCCCAAGTTACCTATTTTTTGTTATCTTGGTGTACATATCTAGTGTGAACCAGGCTTTTGGGAACTCTGCCTGGTAGGGCACTTTTCTCATTAGAGGACTCCAAGTTGCTGCTTCTTACCTACCATAACCCCAGTAAAGGATACTTCC
Source organism: Micromussa lordhowensis (assembly GCA_964020085.1). Taxonomy (NCBI): domain Eukaryota; kingdom Metazoa; phylum Cnidaria; class Anthozoa; order Scleractinia; family Lobophylliidae; genus Micromussa; species Micromussa lordhowensis. The sequence goes on along the minus strand of OZ026599.1, from coordinate 37,818,281 downwards.
ATACAGTTCAGGTCACCAACATACATAAAGGTTATTATTAGGTCACCCCTGTTTTGTTTATATGAAAAGTATTGTAAAAATAGGCATTAAAACCAGTCTGCTTGGTTTAAACCTGAGTGACACTGATGATGGTTTGACTGTTAAAGATTGGCACAGCAATTTATTTGAAATAAACATCTTCAATTTATAATGTGTTCCTCTGTTTCTGGTCGAATTGTTAAATGAATCTTTGCACCAATCAGAGGCAGATGTAGCTGAGCACAACCCTCCCCTCCCTTGACTTTTAAGCAAGTGAAAGTCCCATCCTCATTCCCAGGCCCAACTTCTTAACAAATCTTCATGTCACTGCAGTTGTAAACGGACATAAACGACATTCCAGAGGGAGGTTTGCTTTCATTCTATAATCACAGCAAAAAATTGTTTCACCAAAATCAGTGCTCTCATTTGATACGTCTGCAAATCCTGACTGTTGACATGTTGGTTGAAGTTTACTGCTGTTTTATATGATGTTTGACATGCAGCACCTGTACCCTGTACACCTGTAAATTATAGACAACTCCTATTAATTTATGGACATCTGTACAGCAATTGTATGTGGGTGTCCACTTATAGGTACAAAAACTACTTGGTTAGACAAGAAACCATACAAAATATATCTTAGTAATTTTTATTATTTACAGCTTTTAGTCTTATGCGCATAATTTGCTTTCTGGGATCAATTTGTGAAATTGATATTGAATAATGGCATTCTTGTGCAATATTCAGTTGTTATGGAACAGCCAACATGTATGACATCGACTCTTGCCATTTGTTGTAGTTCTTGCTTTAAATCTCAGTATCCTATGGCAATGAAGTAATCTGCTAGTTTCTCCATAACGGCACTACAGCATCCTGCCTGCATTCCATCAGAATATCCTCCAATCAGAAGGCATCTATTAGTTTTTACTGCAACAGCTCCCTCATTGCCTTTGCAGCAATAGATTGCATGTCCTGGATCTGACCTTACAAATACATACTTTGTTCGGCTTATAGCAATGCCTTTAGAAAAGAAAGGAGTCGGATCTTTTGTTATGCCATTGAGCAATGCTTGAGCCTCACTTGGTAGAACCTGCGAAAAATTCGAGACAAATTGTAAAAAATGTATCAATGTATGACCAGGTTTTGTGATGAAATAATTAATGTTCATATAAAGTATAGATTTTTGACTTGATAAGGCCTGCTCCCCTCTTTGAGCTGAAAGTTATTAGACCCTAAGAGATGCAAAAATTATCCACCCGCCCCCATCCATAACTGAGCAAGAAAGAAATCACTTTTACTTCAACTCCATGAATATGAGCTCCTTCATAAAAAAGCTTAGTTTGTTGTAAAATCATAATTGGTGCTGCTCTCTCTGAGTCAATACAGCCGATTACAGGAAATTGCAGAACAGACAAGAATATATTCTGGCTTGAACAAGAAGACAAAGAATGACATTTAATCGATTTTTAATTAGCCTAGATCTCCATTGTACAACAGCTGGCATGGCATGGTCAACACATCATTCACCTATAAGTCGCTGCTGGGCGGTTTCTTCAACGATACGGCGGGATTATCAGCAGTTCATGGACCGATTATTATCGTGATTTTGTCTTAACTGAATGAGTCTGAAAATGTCGTGAGGTGTAAATCGCCCTTAACTACAGTATCTCGCTTGTCGGGAATGAATGCTATGCGCCCATCCCGATGAAACATCTCTCAAACATTTTATTCACCAAAGGAAAGGACATTTATAAAATGTTTGCACGATAACAAATTTTGATTCACCTTTTGTTTTTAAGTAAGACCTGGAAATCAGATTTCTTCATCAGATGAAACGGTTTCACCAGAAATGACTAGAGATAGGCGAATAAAAGTGATTTGTTGAATATTGACAAAAAGATAAACCACAAGGAGATCATTAGACGGCTGGCCCATAAAGAACGATTTCACTCACGTTAAGCGACCGATTCATCCAAGTTCTTTTGATAAAACTTGGAAGTCGATATATCAACACAAATTTAAACAACTAGGACCTCACTTCATCAAAACTGGCAACACTGGAATGTTTACGATAACAAATCAACAAATATACACACCACAAACCCAGAGCTTGAGGCATATCTCGTCCCGTCCAATCCATGAATAGACGCTCTTGCTACTTGACTTGTGCCCAACAAACTTTCATCAACAAAATTTTGCCAGCTCATTCGCTCAGACAGGAAAGAAAGAGTTAGTTATCTAGTTTATACAAATTTCTTTCGTGTGGTACGCATTCGTCAATCTTTTGACATTCAAATCGAGGCTTCTGTGGTCGTCATCACGCAACGCTTTCATTAACGTGACAAACCGCCGAGAAGAGACTAAGCCTCAGTCTCAGTCTTCTTTACCGCGAAAATTGGTTGGCGGGAAAGTTTACGAGAGTTCGCCATTTCAACCATTTTGACATGCATGCGAAGCATATGTACGAAATATTCCAGCTTTTTATGTTCATTTTCATCACGACAAAGGATTAAAAACAGCGATGGATGCTTTTCTGCGCGGACAAAGCTCTGCTACTAGCTCTTTGAAGCAAAAGCATCAAGCTAGCGAAGAAACAGCCGGGACTTCAAGTAAAAGAACCATTGTTCCTTGGGTTGAAAAATAGTGAGTGTTGTTTGCATGCTATTTTATAGAACTCTTTCTTTGATTTCCAGCTGCAATAACCGTTTAATTATCGTCTTTGCACTTTTCGATAACGACTGTTTCTCGGCGTGCCCAATCGATGAAAATTGATCATCAGAAGGCAATCGATATAATCGATAATAATTAATTGATTATTATCGACTGCCTCAATTAATCGATGAAAATCGATACTCACAGTTCAAATCCTCCCAATTGCTATTGATTATATTGATTGTCATCAATTACCATCGATCTTAATCTGCAAGTCTTGAAAGACGTTTCTTGAAGAATGTTACGTTGACGCCCTCCGTTATATTTTACCTTGATGACAGAAATGAAAGGAAAGTGGTTATCAAAATGCATATTTTACTGATTTTTGATTTGTTTCTAGGATGCATATATACTTTGCTACCTATGTAACTTGTTATTGTCTTTAATGTATGTGGTTTTTATTGAGGCACTAGTCTAGTGTATGTGATTTTGCTATTGGCCTGCCTGTCAGTAGCTGAAGCAAAAGTTTCCACCATCAACTTTAGTAATGTTCATCTGGCTTTACGAATAGCTAAGCGAATGACACAATAAACTTGTGTTGTTGTTGAGATGTTCATTAACTGTGCGATAGTACCGTCTTACAGAGTTAAAATGAGACGATCAAGTAAGCAATTAAGTCAAAGTAAAATGGGCTCCAAAAATAAAAACTTTTCTGTGAATTTCTTTCCTTTTTTAATGAAGAGAACAAGACTTTTAAATTTTAAAGAAAACATGTTTCGGCAACTCCTGTGCCATCGTCAGTTTGCGGATGAAATAACAATGATGAACAATATATAGCGGAAAATTAGAATAACAATGGTATGATACAACAATAGATTACAAAGAAAGATTAAGATTTACATGAAAGAATTGTTGATTGGGTTTCTCCCAGTGAATATGCACTGCCTCCTTGATTCTTAATTGTGTCCGTGTTGTTGCTTGATCTATGACAACAAAGCACTCGCTCAAGCACTTAAATATGGATAAGGCCTCTCACATTTTCAAGCATTTACAGGATTCACCTGGGTGTCGGGCACTTTGTTTTAGTATATACTGATATTCGTTATTTACAATGAAAAGTGTCTGCAAAGGAAAATGTAATCTAGGGAACATTTTGTATCATTGTTTTTACAACCCCCCCTGTCCAGCCTATGGGTCTTGCATTTGAGAATAATTTATTGCTAATAATAAGAACACTTTATTTTGTGAGGGTAACATTGATTACTGATGACTCAGTTGTTTACATAATGGCCCTCCCTAAGCTAATCTAAAACCAGAGACTGTGTAAACCTAAAATAATTACTAATAAATTCACCAATACGTATGTGTAGTAGCGGAAGGCAGGGGTTTCATTAAGAGCCAGGCACAGGGCAAATTGACCGGCTGTGAGAACAATTTTGCGTGGGCTGGTTTGACCATCTAGCGTAAAGTTTTTCTTACAAAGAAGTTCAGTTCTAATAGTTTTGCCCACCTGTGAAAATCAGTTGCCCTCGCACTGAAAACTTTAATGAAACCCCTGGGAGGGTAGGGTGAGGAAATTATCCTTGAATTTTATTAATGGCAGTAATAAAATTATTTACATGTAATCTGGCAAAAGGGCCTTTGTATTAATTTTCCATTAAATTCTTTATTCTGCCAGCCGCCCAAAGTCTGTAGATGATGTAGCTTATCAAGATGAAGTTGTATCTGTATTAAAGAAGTCATTGGAAGGAGCTGATCTTCCTAACTTGCTGTTTTACGGCCCTCCTGGAACAGGAAAAACATCCACCATACTTGCCATTGCAAGGCAACTGTTTGGGTACGCACCAATAGCAGGGATGCCAACTTAACAAAATTGAAATTTCAGAGATTGCCAATTTTACCTTCTCAACCCTAAAAGAACATTGTTAAAAGTAAAGTTCTGCCAACCACAACTTCAACCACAAAATTGTGTCAAATATCTAAAAAAAATTGATGAAATGCCAAAAATCAGCGAAAGTTTTGGAAATGTTGTTTTAATGTTTTCCTTCATATCCAGAAGATTTGGGGAATAGGCCATTTTCGATACATTAAATTCTAATTTGGCTCAGAGGCTTGGGGGAATAAAACAAAACAAATTGCGTCAAGGTCTAGGGATTAATTAATTTTCTTTGTTTTGTCCCCCAAGCTTTGTAGTCAAGTTAGAAATTTAGTATATCGAAAATGACCTATTGTATGGGAGACTGGGAGATTGTTAATATTATTGAGCCTGAATACAGAAGATTCATGGGTGATGCAAACAAAGCTTTTTCCTAAATGCTTTAGTCTGTTTTATACCAATTTATGCATAGATGTTTAATTTTTGTTCCTTTATCTTCAAGTTATCTTTGGAAAAACCCAAAAGCAGTTTTCTTCTGAATCTAGAGGCATGTTTTCTACAACACAAATTATGAAAAACGCTAATTTATTTGTAAGTCAGGGAACCAATTGATGGCTTGATAAAAAAAACTGAACATTTTTATGTAGATTGAGGACCTACTTGAAAATCATAAAAAGTTCCTATGGGATAGTTAAGACCTGGCGCCTGGTCAGTAGAAAATAATGAAAACTGTAAATTTTCTAATTTTCAATATTCTCACAAGTGTCTGCAAAACTGACCTTATATTTTCTCAATTGAGCATAAGGAAATATCTCCTTAGCAGACACCAAATCCAGGGAAAATCCCTGGAATTTTGCTACGGGGATATTTTACAAGAGCTGTTTTGTTTCATTCTGCTGTTTAGATCTGACATGATGAAAGCACGGGTACTTGAACTCAATGCATCAGATGAGCGTGGAATACAGGTCTGTAGAAAATAAACATTTTTGACTTGCCGCAGGCTATAAATAAAGCCTGCTTTGTGCAGTTACAGAGGCATTTAATAACAGAGCTCAATAAAATAAAGTGGGAAGGAATACTGCTCAACTTACCCTTCATTTTTGTTATTATCACATGCTCTCTCATTATAATCAGTGAGACAAGACAGTATATTTGATAATTTGCTTTATTTGTAATAGTTTGTGCACTACATGTACATGTGGTTGAAATTTATAATTTATTACAGGTGGTGAGAGACAAAGTGAAGAAGTTTGCACAGCTAGCAGCATCTGGTGTTCGGCCTGAGTAAGTGAAGCTAAACCAACTGCAGAAAAGGAATTTTGGATCATGTGTACTATACATTCTGTAGGTAGTGTCCATCGATATATCAGTCTATATGACGACTGACACACAATATAGTGACCGACTATCGACTGATGATATCGGTTGACAGATTGACTGATTTATCGGTGGATAGTCGGTAGATAAACAGACTAATTTGAAGTGGAGATCAGCAAAGGAGAGTAAAAATGCCGCGATGAAAATTTTAAAATATTAAAGGGTGACCTTCAGTAAGCCATTACTTTACATGCAGCAATAATCTAGTCAACAAAATTACAAATGTTGTAACTCCCACATTACTCTTTCATTCACAGCACAAAGTGGAGTTGAGATTTCTGATCTAAACGAGATGCAACTTAACCCAAACCTATTTTCAATGGAAAAGACCAGTTGGTAATGGTCCCCTAAGAAAGCTTTAGGTGACAATTCAAACAGGGTCTCACAATGGTGGTCATAACTAGAGCTTGTCGCTCATGAGAACTGTCGCAGGGAGAGGTTGTACTGTATTAATTTGACTGTCTCCTTGTCATGTGACTTCCGTCCCACCCTACAGTTAGAGTGACTGCACCAAGGTCTAGTCCAGACTAGACCTTTGACTTGTGGTTAAACTTTGATTCGTTGATCTGCACAGTAACACCTGGACTGCCCAACTGTGGTATCGGGTGACGCAGCAGTGCTTCCCATATAACACTTACGTGACAGCTTGACAAGAACTTTCCGTGTGGCCATTCCTTCAGCATCCATTACTTTTAGCAAATCCTTCTGCACCCACTTCCAGAGAGAGTGCAATTGCCGCCTGAGAGAAAGTTTGCTGTCGGCAAAATATGAACTTACTCTCACTGAGTGCAAAGTTGATAAAGTATGTTTGAAAAGGTGGCACAGAGAGCTCAAATGTGTGCTTTACCACTTTTACAGATCAGAGGATAAGGCCTTTTGACTTTTATTTTTATATAAGTTTAGTGTCAAATATCCTGATCTCCTATAAAACATGACAGCATTTCAATGCCATCTGTCCATATCAGTTTGGTGCCTACTTTCATGATGCTCTTTCCCAGCAATCCCAAATACCTGGCGTAGGTAAAGAATTGATTTCGGAAAAAATTGATTTCGGAAATCTACCTATACTGCACATGATCCGGAATTTCTTGGTTGCCCTCTTAATTTGCACACATTTGGATCCGTTATGACACAAAAGAATAACAAGATTCAAGAGAGGACTAACTGCAGAACTGTGCACAGCTACATTTTTCATTTCATTCATCTGTGGATCACCCTAATATAGAGACAGAACTGCAGAGTGTTGTTTTTATGATTCTTCAAAAGGATCTTTCTTCAAAAAGATACACCAAAAGGGAGCATCATTAATTTTGTTAGCTTGCTACTTAACCTGTCAACTCTTACTACTTAGTCTTACACCTGGAGGTTGAAAACTTCAATCTCACATAGACTTACCAATTGTCTTACACCTATACCACTTTCCCCCTACAGCCAATTTGTCTTGCTTAGCTAAATAAATTGAACTACTTCAGCCTTAACTGGCACAGTTTGGAAAAATATGTAAAATTGGTGCAATTAAAAGATGATACACTCCCCCCAATGCTCTGGTTTTCAAGCGAAAGTAGTGGCCTCTGTTATGGCAAGACACCAAGACTGAGGCCATATATACAGGGTGTTTCAAAAGTCTGTTCCAATTTAAAGTTGTTAATTTTTTAAACAAATCAATTGTTTGTTAGAACTTTTTCATTAAATTGAGGTAGAGAATCTATTGAAGTAGCTGGCAATAGTAATTTTAATTGTCTATAAGATGCCTTTGTTTCGATTTTTGTGCCAAATGTGCACATGTATGCACGTTTTCCCACCATTTTTTCGCACCCATTGTGTATGTTGTTCCTTTCCCGAATTTGTTGTTGTTCTCTGATTTTTTCCCTGAAATTTCTGTTTTCTCTGTTACGAAAATGAAGTCAGACATTGTTTATGCTAGAGCTCAGGCAGCCATATTACGATCATCTGGTCATTCAGAAAAAGAAATCACTAAATTTTGTAACAAGATGGAACGTTGGGTGAACAAGTGGTCGAAAAGAGAGTGCTTCAAAGACAAACCAAGAAGCGGACAACCGTCTGTTTTGACCAATGCTGCTCAAAAATTAATTGAGAAAGCGAGGTACAAATGGAACAATTCGACAAGGAAGAGTGCCAAGAATCTTCAACAGAAAGATATCAAAGTTTCGAGAATAATGGTGTGGAGGTACATGACTAGAAAAGGGTGGAAGGCTTGAAAGCGAAAGAAAATACATTTGTAGAGCGAAAAGCAAAGGAAAGCCCGGTTGAGATTCGCTAAAAAAATAGGCAAAGCTGACAGCAGAAAATTGGGACAATTTTTTAGTTACAACTGAGTGTCATGAGTGTCCTAAATATCTTTTCCAGTGCACTTATCCAAAAAACGACTTTGTATGGGGCTCGCAGGAATGTGATGTTCCTCCAGCCTTCCAAGTGCATGAAGCAAAGTGCAAAGGTGATGGTGTGGGGTAGTATGACGGGTCGTGGGCTTTCAAAGTTACACATGCTACCCACAGGCCAAACCTTAACTTCTGAATACTACATCAACCAAATCCTTGAGAAAGAAGTGAAGCCCTTCACATCAAGGCATCAGGTGACCTGATAGAGAGGAAGTTGTGTTGCTCAAAGAAAAAGATGACATTTGTTCAGGAAGGAGTACCTGCTCACCCTTCAAAGGCAACTCAGACATGGTGTCAAAAAAATTTGCCAAACTTTATAACCAAGGATGGCTGGCCAGCGAACTCTCCTGATCTTAATCCCATTGAGAACATCTGGAGTATCATTGACGAGACAACGTACAAAGATCCAGTCCCCAAAACCATGAAAGAGCTGAAAAGGCGACTACGCTTTGCATGAGAAATGTGACTCTTGACACCCAAGGAACTTGCACATTCTATGCCTAGGCGCTTAGAAAATGTCATGAAAAATAAAGGCCGGCATTTTGGTTTCTGGAGGAAGGATCAAATGAAAAATAAGCAAAAAATAATACACCTAAAGAGGTAGTTTCAATAAAATTTAATAATGAAATGTTAGAAGAAAACAAATTGGAACAAACTTATGAAACACCCTGTACATACATCCAGTTAATGTTTGAAAATGTCTTTGGTAGTCGTTAAAATATCCTTGCTTTGCATTAAAATATCCTTGCTTTGGATGTTCCTCGGATATGTCTGTGTTGTCTCTGACAATCCTAGGATAAAACTGAATCTCATGCCTGTGACTCTGAAAAATTTGGCAAGTTTATGATACTCACCTGTCAATCATTTTGTATTTGTTTCAGTGGTAAACCTTGCCCAGCATTTAAGCTTGTTATTTTAGACGAAGCAGATTCTATGACACCAAGTGCTCAGGTTGGTCTTTCCTTATACCAAGGACAATCTCACCTAGTTGATGATTTTCTATAATTCTTATCACTTGTCTGCTTGTTAGTTTATTGATATTGTCAGGAGAAATTAGTTATTGATATCTTAAGCAGATGGCATAGTAATGTTGTTACCAGTATGCCTGGGATGGTCTTGTCTTGATCTTAAAATTATGCTTTTTTTGGTCTTTTGTAACAGGCTGCCTTGAGAAGGACCATGGAAAAAGAGACAAAGACGACTAGATTTTGCCTTATTTGTAACTACGTTAGCAGGTAATGTGTAAAGTGTACAGTAAAAACTCTTTCAAAATGCACTACATGTATAATGAACAGTTTGCTTCTTTGTTTATTAAGAGAACTAGTGAACTTCTGCGGCGGCTGGCGGCGTTACCAGTTTTAAATTCCATGGAAAATTAGGAAGTCTTTCCTATCATTATTTATAAGACTTATAGTTACTTTTGGGATATGCGAAGACAATCTCAGGATTTCAGTGTTTTTAGAGTTTTTTTCTTGCTAATTTATTGTGAACAGTGATGATCATTTTTACCTTGCAGGATTATTGAGCCCTTGACATCGCGTTGTTCCAAGTTTCGTTTCAAGCCATTATCCACAGAAACACTGGAGAAAAGACTCAACATGATTTGTGAACAGGAAGATGTAAAATGTGATAATAAGGTACGGAAATTAATAAGCTACAATAAGCTATCAATATTTTTGTAACTTGTTGGATCATAGATGACAGGAGCAGTCATATATCAAAACAAGGAGAAGAGAAATTCAAATCCTCTATTACATAATATTTCACAGCAATATTAGAAAGCTTGTCTGATCTTTGGTTAGATTAAGTTCAACTGTTACTGTGACATCTCTATAGTTGTCTGCACATGATACGTGCCTACAATGCTGACCCCTCCACATTGGCCTGCATTTCACACTTGGCTAGAGCTAGCTATCTCAAACCAAGCCAGTCAATTTGTCTGGTGCCTTGCCTTTGTTGAAACTCCTGATATTTACTTCATGTTACCTTTATCTTTCCAAAGGCAATTCAAGAGTTAATAAAAATATCGGAAGGAGACATGAGAAAGGTAAGACAAGAGACAGTGATGCCTGGCGATTAGAATGTTTTTTTAAAATTAACCTTGTTAGTTACTATAGCTGCAGTGACATAAAACCTTTGAAATAGTTTGCTGTTTAGGTATACATTCATGTATGGGTTATTTACTACGCATGAGGTTGAGATGGCTGGAAATTGGCCAAGTTCTTTTGGCAAAAAATGAAGAAGGCTAGTATTTAGTCATCTGGACTGAACAAGCTTGGTCAATAAAGAATTTTATATAAGGGATAAAGAACATTTTTTTTTTGCGGGACACAGCACGTAATCCTGCATAGACAAGATAGCGCCATCTTGCCTGCTTGGTCATAACGCAGGATTTGGTTCATGTTGCCCATTCATGGAGCTACCCATAGTAATATTAAAGTGGGTTTGTAGCCCACACTGTGCTCATAGACTGAGTTAATTAAGAAATAAAAAACATGTACCATGTTTCTATCGAGTTTTAGTATAAATCTACTAGCGTTCTATCACGAATGCCGTTCTCTGATTGGCTAAGCTACTCACGTTCTATTCTGTGATAGATAGTGAGTAGCGTAACAGTGTGCACTTGTTTACAAAATGACGGCCGTTTCTTGGCGTTTTCGAAGTGTTGAGAAGAGGATTTAGATTAAGTTTTGAACGACTAGTAGATTTATACTAAAACAATTAGATTATTCGCTCTCGATTTCTATCGCGTGATAGTTGACTCGGGCTGCGCCCTCGTCAACTATCACGCGATAGAAATCTCGAGCTCATAATCTAATTGTTAAATAGAAACACGAGCGAAAGTTTGGGAGAACGAGAAATGCTGTGGGAACACGAGCCGTAGGCAAGTGTTACCACAGCTTTTTCGAGTTCTCTCAACTTTCATGAGTGTTTCTATAACTCGATAGGAACACGGATAACATGTTATCTATTTCTTTTAGAAAATACCGCGACAAAGAAAAAGAAAAACAACTTGGTTACTTTGATCATCAAAATGTAAATTATCTTTGTTCACGCCATCATTACGTCAACAGCTCATGCTAGTTCTGTGTTTCTATCGAGTTATAGAAACACGGTTTTAAACCAATCAGCGTGTGTATTGGCTTTGTTTCTATCGAGTTATAGAAACACGGTTTTAAGCCAATCAGCATGTGTATTTGCTTTGGGTTATTTTCTAATTGCATTTAGTGCATAGATAGCACAGGGTGATATGTAGCCTGCATATTAAGTACTCCGTAGCAGAGGGTGAATAAGCAAAGACTGGTCAAATGAAAATTGAGGTGAGCAAAAAAATCAACTGAGTTGGGGCCACCAGCCCCTGCTTCTTTGAAATTTTTTTGTTCTCGCTTCGATTTTTGCACATCCAGAATGCAGAAAAAGCTCTTTGTTTGTAATGGAATTCTTGCTGTGCAGGCTAAGTACTATCAATGGTGCTATAATCTTTTGTGCACATTGTTTGTATATGGTGTAGTTAACATTGGATGCATTCTTTTTAAGGCTATAACATACCTTCAGAGTGCTTACAGACTGAAAGGAGAGGATGCTGTGGAGGCTGATGACATCACAGAAATAGCTGGGGTATATGAACAAGCTCATTTTGGCTGTTGTAGTTAGTGACTTTAGCTGCTTGTTACTTCATTAACACAAAACGTTTTCCTGTCATCTGTCAGGTTGTTCCTGCAGAAATGGCTAACAAACTTTTTGAAGCCTGTGGTTCTGACTCATATGAAAAACTGGACTCAACAGTCAAGGTGAAGAGTTCATTTACTGAATTTGTAATGTAAAGAATTCTGCATGTGGACATGAAAATGTCTGGGTTACTTGTATCACTAGCAATTTTGCCTGAAATATTAGTGAATGTCTCTCTGCAGTAATGAATGTAACTATATAAGGACTAAATTATAATATAATTCGCTTAGCTGGATTGCCTTTCTCATTGACCTCAACAGGAAATTATAGCTGAAGGGCATGCAGCAGCTCAGATTATAAACCAGGTGAGATACTAAATGCTTATTGACTAGTAGGGCTGGGAAGGAATATCTTGGGCTTGAGGGTATGACATCTCTCTTTGGTGCAATTTGCATGTCTTTTCAGTCAGTCAGTTTTCAACTTGGGAGATCTAGCAGCTGATGTTACAGATGTAAGAGCAAATTCCCTTATTCTTAGCTAGTTAAGCTCTGCTCTCTTCTGTTTTAAGACGTAAACTTGGGATTTCTTTACAGTGTATCATTTCTTTTTAGACAAGCTTGAGTATGATGGGCCTGGAAAAAGTTTATTCTGCTTACCTGGATTAATTCTCCTTTGTGGTGTATTTTTCCACCTACTTGAATTCATCTGAGTTCTTACTTTCAGTTTTTGTTATCAAGCACATGAGACCGTGTTTTACCCCATTTCCAAACACCAAAAATAGATTTGAAAATATGATGTACAGCAAGGTATTTTTGGTGACTTCAGGTGTTTGGAGATGTCTCAAGAGTGTGATATCTCTTTTCAGTTGGATTAAATGTATGAAAAAGGAGAGAAATAAAATTGTAGAAGTTGATTCTAATTACATGTAAGATCAGATATCCAAACACTGTCCTGGTTAAAATTCCCTTATTTCAACATGATGAATTATGTATAAGTTTAAGATGTCATGTGTGCTTCATATCATCACACTTTGTTAACTCTACCACTTTTGAAAACTTATAAATAAATGTCGGAATTCACATCTACATCTTCTAGGTTCATGACAGGATTGTTGAAATGGCCGAATTAAATGACCACCAGAAATCTGCCATCATGGAAAAAATTGCTGTAAGTATGCACAGTCTGAAATTTTTCTACTTCCAGGAATAATTCTACAGAGATGTAAGTGAAATGTAAACACAACATAAAAACAAAAACTGTTTGTTGACAGTCAAGTTAATTGACTGGTAAGTTTCTTTCCTCTCTGTATTCCAAATCACCCATGTCATAAGAAGCGGTAGGAACACACACGCTTTGCAAACAATTTATTTGTTTTTGCACATTCCACGCTCAAACAAACTGTACAATTCAAATAAACCCAGTTCCATGAAGCCAAATTTGAAATAAATGCCAGTGGCGTTTAATTGAGAAAACACAAAACATGACAAATGATGTTACTGCAGTTTTGTAGACGAAGTAAACACATGTACGCCTTGTGTATCTATTTATTGAATATTCCTGTCGTTACACTGTGTTACAGTACGTTATGGTACATTCCCGGGGGGGGTGTACTCCCTTATATGGGCTATACAGGTATGTGCGGCCCCAAAAGGTAGGGTTTTTCAGCCGTTTTGGTCATAAATAGGGTATCGATTTTGGCCATTTTGGCGCCATTTTGGTCATAAATATATTGAATTCGTCCTTTTTTTGGAAGAAGCTACTTCTTCAGCATTTGCCCCCGTTTAACGCCTGCTACGTGCGCTAGATAAGACCAGCAACAAAAGCCCTATACAAATAACATTGCCTTTTTTAAGGCAGGTCTGAAACAGGGTATTGATTTAAGGGTCAGGTCATAAATAGGGTATCAAAATTTTGGTCAGGTCATAAATAGGGTAGGGAAAAGCGCAGATTTTGGTCATAAATAGGGTAAGGCTTTTAGGGAGCGGGCCGCACACCCCTACCCAAATTTTCCAGGAGTACCCCCCCCCCCGGGGTACATTACATTACATCGCGTTAAATTACATCTGCTTTGTGACAACGACTTTATGACTTTATATACGTGACGACTTTTTCACTCTGCATTGCATTGCTTTGCATTACATTAGCATAGTGTTTACGACTGAAAGGAATACAGCTTCCTTAATAAGTAAGCTAAATTTCAAATTTTAAGGCTTCTAATAAATTATTTGGAGAGCGTTCGCGATTTTGGTGTCATTTGGTGATAGGCTTGAAAGCTTAGTGTTTACAGCTTATCGTGCATCATAACTTTTAATGTTTTTTTCAGATTGTTGATAAATGTCTGTGTGATGGTGCTGATGAGTACTTACAAATTTTAAGCTTGTGTTCAGTCACCATGCAACAGTTTTGCCATGCAGGACAAACATGACTGGATTGGACAGAAGATGGCGTGACAACATTGTTATCTGTGGCGTGACAACATTGTTTTTCTTATCTGGTATCACACCGTCATCTCTGTTAGGCTTATAAAACTTTCAGCTGTATGTTGTGTAACTTTGCTAGTTAATGTAATTTTTTGCATATTAATGTAATTTTCACATATTTAGAACATGGCGTAATTCTTGTCGTTCTGTATGTTGAGAGAATCACATATTATTTGTCTGTCAGATCACCGCTTTGCTAAAAATAAAACATGAACAACAGATAACATAGGAGAAATCTTTGATAAGTTTTCTCCAGTTCATGCAAAGTTAAATTAATCTCCAGGCCCTGTCCGGTTTCAAAGCTGATTATTCTTATCTGAACTTCAATGTTAACCAAACTTTTATTCAGACTCTTGTTTTAATTTCAAGTTTCATTTTCCAATTTCATAAGTTACAGTCACACCCGTGACCAAAACCTACCACCCAAGGAAACGGGTTTAGCTCGGTGTAAGAACCTGTAAATAGTTTTCTTTTCTTTTGTAGCTATTGTGAGGGTTATTGTGAGCGGCAGGGCCATTAAAATACATTCCTTTTTACGTCTAGTTTCAAAATAACGCGACAAAATGAAGGACATGATAACTTTTTTTTATGTAAAACGAGTTTGTAATTGTCATTTTGTACTTCCAATCCAGTGCTGAGTGGTTGAATGCTGCCCGGAAGTACATCGGAAGTTCGCATTAACATAACGATAAAATCCAAAATTTTGTTCTTGATGAACTGCTCCCGCTTCACCGTTAAACTCGCAGCCAGCCGTGTTGACACTCCTTTCACTGTTAATATGCCACATCTCATAGTTCTGCCATGTGCCTGCCGTGCATTCATCACACTCAATATCTCGTATGTTTAGATATTCATACGTACGGCACTGCGTATGCCACTGACCAAACAGATCGTGACCTTCCAACTTTGCGCGTGCATAGTCAATGTAGACTAGACCCTCATCCGGGAAGTTGCAAGTGGCTCTGAGATAGGTTGACGTAGCAGCAAGTGACTGCATACGGGAGAGAGATAACCGGTAAGCGCTCCAGTTTATTGCGTTTTCCTCTTCGTTTACAGGGAAGTCAAGGCCAAATCTCTTCACCTTAAACTGGTCGTTATTCCCGTAAGAGAACGACTGTATTAGCGCCCAAACATAGCCAGGCTCATGAGTCAAGTCGCAATAGACTTGAAAAGGCTTGTCTTGTGAATCGTAAACTCTGAACATCCCAGAAATCTTTGCGCCATTTCTTGCCACATCCTTACAGTTTCGAGGATGCTTTAGTGTCTCACACCGCTGACCAGTATACGCGGGAGGGCAACTGCAGTTGAACCTCACAGTAGTGGGTTCACAAATCTCCTGACAGGTCCCACCCTGCAGACACGGATTAGTTTGGCAGCATCTGTTGACACAGTGGTCAATTTCGTGGTAAGAACGCCTGCCATGCTGTAGACAATGAAATTCAGCATCATTAATTTCTGTGATTATTATACATTCAACTCTCTAACTTTTTTTTGATTGGCCGAAAGCCTACAGTGAATTTTCGAAATCAGCGCGCGTGACGTCATAACTGCAGATTATACAATAATCGTGTCAAGGTCACGAGTAATCATGTCAAGGTCACGGGTTATCATGTCATGTATGACCCTAGTGCATGACTTCCAAGGGTAATCATGTCAACTTCGCGCGATTCGTGTTGCTTGCTGTCATAAGAAGATAAGAAGCAGAAACACGCCTTCCAAGTTTTTGCGTTCGTTCAATGTATAATAAAACAATTATTAGATTCGGTTTTTGTGATATCCAGAATAATCAAGGTCTCGTTAAGGGTTATCAGCCGAAGCCGAAGGCTGAGGCTGATAACCCTTACCTCGACCTTGATTATTCTGGATATCACAAAAACCTCATCCAATAATTGTTCATAAACCGTAAGATCCCCCCTCCCCCTTCATAGCAAAAAAAATAATAATAGCCAACAAAAACGCCTGGAAAATAAGTTCTTTGCGTGTAAAACATTACTTGGTTTTGCGAGAGATGCATTGACGCCTTCTACCAGCGACAACGAAACCTTTGTCAAAGGACACCCCCTATTACCAACACCTGCTTATTACGAACAATCTCTCAATACGCACACCCAATTTAACCGTTAGTCGTCATACAAATGTTTTAGGCACAAAAGTAAAAGTCTCAAATCTTGTCAAGGCTTTTTTGTGTCTTGTTTTGTGACTTGTAACTATATTAGTCTATAATTCTCATGCTAATATTTTTTGAGACCCTCATAACGAACGTCCACTTATTACGTGAAGCTTCTTAATACGGACACACGCCTATAATATTACGGACAATTGGATAAGGTCTCTGTTGTGGATCAATTTTAGCCGTGGTACAAGTCTTTAAACGTTAACTAAAATTTTTTTTTTTAAATAATAATTTTAGCTGAAAAGAATTTAATTTATTTTATTCTTATCATTGTACTCTGCATTTTTATCTCGTATAATTTTCTTTTTAGCTCTATTGCTTTTGTAAAGCGCTTAGAACAGATCCACATAGGCGCTATAAAATAGCTATTATTATTTTTATTATTATTATTTGAACTACGAGAATGCCGCGGACCGCATTGGAAACACAAACTATCGGGAAAGTGTAGTGTGATAATAAACCTGTCTGAGGACGCTACTGGAATCCAAAAACCCGTCATCATGAGTGGATTTCTTTCTTAAAAAGTTCCTTGCATAAAATTATAAGGAGGAAGAAACATCCTTAATGAGTGTACTTACAATGATGTATTCCCGTACCAGGTCGTAATAATTTGCTCCAGGTTTGTATTTCAGTGCCTCTGGTTTCATGATTTTGTTAACATCGTTCAGTTGGCAGTTGTTGCGTGGAATGTTTTGTATGTAGTTCATCGAGATACAACGACAGTGATCTTTGCACCTGACGTGACACTGGCTAACGCCGTCCACTGTTACACTTTTAAATACGTGACCTTCAAGGGCGTGGTCAGCGACCAGATCTTGGTCTATAAAAAATTTGAAGTTTTGACATATTTTATCTGTATAGACGAGATGTGTTTTCAGCAAGTGGAACGTTATAATCAACTTGAACCAAAGGGAGCTCTTCATCATCCTCAATGGTTTTAGAGATTCAGTTAAGTTTCCTGTAAAACAATAAAGGTGTTTATTTGTATAGGCGGTTTATTTGTCGACTATTCAACGTAATACGAAAGGCACATCTTAGAAAACACTTCAGCTCAATATGTGGTTAGTATATAATTATTTCGGTAAAATAACACTTATGCACTTGCTTTGGTTTAGAATTTTTTGTGTTGTGATTTCGTTTTGGTTTAGGCGAGCGACTCTTAACTTTAGTTTTGATTTTCATCTGCAAATATATTCTTAAATAAAAACTGACTCTACGGCAATGCAAAATTCAATTATCCAAAAGTAACATTGTTTTTTTTTTGCTTAACTTAAATCGATTTGATTTTTTTCCTACTGTTAGAGGAACATACCTTGACAAGGCCTTTATCAGAATCGCCACAAACACTGAGCAAGAACTCCTGCACAAAAGGTTAACAGGCCCGTGGTCTCAATACTCTCCACAATGCAAAGACAACACCCAAGGAAAAAAGTCTGATAGTTTGCTTTGATAGTTCTTCAATGACTGGTCAACTCCTCAAGGTTGATCTTATTCTGAAAACAAAGTAATTGTACTAAAGTTTCAGTTACGCTTCCTCAAATATATCGCGTTTATCGGGCTACAGAGTGGAATTCTTTTTGTTTACTGTGTTGCTAGTTGAGCAGGTTTGTCTTCGAATATTCACCTTTCATGGGAAATTTCTTAATGAGTACACTAAAATGACCGGCGATATCTATTGTAACCAAACAAAAGGGAATCATTATGTGAATTATCGCACGAAACCTGATATTTTGTCATATCGCTGGGATCGCAAGGTAGGCAACCATTAAGAAAACTGTAAGTTTTTTGTAGCTGGTATCTTAGCTATCTTGGCTTACTATGAGAAATTTGAGAACGGTTACCATAGAATAAGCATATTTTAAATTAAGAGATACTTATGCCACAGGCTCCGCAGGGGGCGCGCCACAATATTAGTTTACCACATCTGCCACTTTTTTGCTTTGTTCGTCCGGTTTTTATCACTTGTATCGAGTTTTTGTTCTGTTCAAGCAATACCACTTCTGCATTAAAATGTTAATAACCTAGTTGTTGTTGCTGTTAAATCTTTTGACAAAAGACAACACTTGCATCAATGCATCAAATTGAATAGGTTGAGGTCTGAGCGGGTTTTAACCCATGATTACAAACTTGGAATTGTTATTGCTGTTTTTTTCTGATTTTATTTTCAGCGGATATCCCGAAAATGAACAAATCAGCCAGTAATCCGCATCAAAAATATGCACAACTTAGGCACAAGAGGATAAAAGATTAACTAAGTTTGGTTGAATATTTTTTTTCAAAACAAAGGAAGCGAGCATAGAAAATATATCGGTTGAAAACTAGAATGAAAATAAATTGGTTGCAGATATTTTTTCCAAACAAAATTTAAGTTTTGTTGCAAACTTGGTCCAAACAACCGTTACGATGTCTGTTCCTGCTTTAGGCAATTTTTTCCAACTATTGAGACAAATTTCATAGTAGGTAAACAAAAGAATTGCTGTTGTGGAATAAAGCATTCAATGTTTATGGTGGCCAATGAGCTTACCTTTACCTTGCTAGTAGTCTAGGCTTGCCACTTAAATTGGAAGAAACAAATATTTCCAATAAACATTGAAGTAAATATTTGTTTGGGGCCGAAGAACACCGATAATCATAAAATCCTGTTATGACAACCAACTATCCCTTATTATAATCATTTGCAAAAAAACTTGGGGATTCTGATTGTTTCTTAGAATCACGGTTCTCGAATTTGTTCACGGAATTAGAACACAGGAAGAAATATTAAAAAAAAACTAAGCGCCCGGTAACATTATGGGATCGTATGATTGATTACCTGTTTATTGAAAACCTGGGGAGCCATGCACTTTCTCCGCAAATTAAGGAAAGCGTTTTCGCTTCTGTTTCCCAACCAGTGACTGACCTTTTTGCTAAATAGAATATTTCACAGACGCGCTAACTTGGAATTTGGTATTGCTATCAGTGCTGGCCTACTTTTTTCAATATAGAATAAATTTTATAAAAATATCGAGGCTGATATTTTGAAAAGAATATAGATTTGTGTTTTGAAAATTTGTAAATACAATACAATTTAGTTTGCGGTTAAAAGAAAGGCAGAATTTTATACTGTTTAGTAAAGAAACACATTTGTTTTTTTTACTAAACAGTATAAAATTCTTAAACGGCAAACTAGCCAAAACAAAATAACAAAAACAGTGCTGACCAGTACTAGCCGTAATAGTTCGATACTCAACATTTCTTTAAGACGCTGTGTGTCATATCAGGCTTTATAAAATAACTCAGCTACTACGCGCGCTCTCATTGGTCGATAGGTGTGTTTAGATGAGAGTATGTAAACATGGTTGTGACATTTTAGATTAGTGCGTATTTTTAAGAATTGTTTTATAAAAGCAATAGAGCACTTTTTCCGTGTTTACATAGCCTCATATAAACACTCGGAGGATTGGGAGAATTCTCGAAAGTTATGCAAACCCTCGACTACGTCTCGGGTTTGCATAACTGTCTCGAATTCTCGCAACGCTCCTCGTGTTTGGATGAGGCTATAGTGCTCTATTGCTTAATTAATGCCTGCAGCCATCAAAGTCAATAAAACGGAAATGTCATACACCATAATCAATTAAAACAATATTCACAAGAATATTTTCAGCCTAAAATTGGCAGAAAATAAGAATATTCAGTCTCAGCCGGAAAACAATATTGTTATTAAAAAGAGTGTACTATTGAAAGAGATTGGTAATGAGGGTCACGGAATCTATAAAGTTCCTTGCATGTTTCACGAAAAAAGGACTTAGAGCCTAATTGACGTTTGAAACTTATGCATTTCTTAGACACAGCCTTGCTCGAATTCTTCACCATTCTTCATCTGCAATTCAAGCTTCTTTTTCACGCTGGCAGCAAACTTAAAGATAAAACGCTTACCAAGAAAGGAGTGGTTGCCACGGTATTACTGTTTATCGCGTAAGAACGTGTGTCGAAAGTAATTATAATAACAGATAAAATCAAAATAATGTTTTAGGACGGAATAAAACGTTATTTGTCACCACAGAAAATAATTTTAGACAGTCACAACTCACGGCTACTGACAAATCCAGATTCACAAGAAAAAATAAACATTTCACAGTCACTGGGAAAAAATATGGCCATTCACAAATCACTATCATACCCTTTACCACGGTCATTTAGAGAGTTGAAACGATAGCCGCATTCATAAGCCAGATATTTCGGTTATTTTTCGAATATCTTGGAATTGTTGAGATCACATGGAAGGCACTCTTAAGAAAATGTTGCAGAATGCACTCTGTTGTGGTTTGTTAAAGTTCCTCGGTGACAAGCATTCTTGTATTCAGAAGCGATCGCGATCACATGGAACCTCAGCAAGGGAAGTCAGCATAAAGATCGCTTGACCTTTTATGTAGCGATTGCAGCAATTGTAGCGATCAAGAGGAAAGAATCCTTTTAATTGAACTGAGTGGAATACAATTCAAAGAGAGCGAGACATAGCGTGTCCCATTTCATTATCTTTCGTTAATTAAAGATTGCAGACTGGCAGCGGAAAACCTAATTCTCTCACTTTTAACCAAAAAAAAAAAACTTGTACTCCCCTTGAAATCGCTCAGAGTGTTGTGTTATTTTCTAAAAGTCATCATATTTAAATCCCCCAAATATTAATTAAACCGAAAATGCCTACGTGATTGAGGTTTATTCGAAACTGACCTCCGCGCACAAAGGCTCTGGCACAAAACGCTCACCATTAATGAACCATTTTAATTCTTCAAAAATTCTGTTATTGCATTTGTGATAGATTGATATGGTCAGTTTTTTGGCTTTGAAATTTTTGTCTTGCTTTCGATCTGGGAAATAGTAATTAAAAAATCAATTCCTTACCGTAGTTTCGAGGACCTTCAACTTTGCCGTATTTTCCGTCTGTACACGTAACTGACGTGTGGTTGGTCAGTAAGCAAGTCTTAAGTCTTTCATAAATCTCATTTCATGTCGACATCCGTGACTGGTCATGTCTTTCCTCTCAAGGTTGAACAGCAGTTTTCCAAGAATGTAGCTCATAATCATTATTATAATTTGTCCCTATATTTGCGTAGAAATGATAATTGGTTTTATTAAATGTTGCGCGCAGAAAAGCTCATAAAGTACTTTAGGGAAAAACAATAGAAACTGACAGCGGGAAAGTAAAAGAAATGGGATTGTTTCTTCGTATGTCGCTTTATCATACAACAAAGAAAATAATACAGGTTTGCACCCATTCTAAAGCTAAGTTGGCAAAACAATATTTCTAAAATATGCCTATACTAAAATATTTCAATGTTCCTTTGCCAAACTAGTCAAATTTAATAAAACAAGGATAAATTATTGTTTGTCTTTGTAATTAAATTCGAGGGCAAAAAAGAATTGGATTAGTGAATCCAGTATAGAAAAGGTTTGAATTGATTTTAGCGTCAACTAACTGTAGAAGTCTGAATTATGATATGTTTTATTTCACGCTTAGGCAAAGTATATAGAAAACATGATCGTACAGGATATTGTAAGCGAATCATTTCTGCTTACTATATAAGACTTCCTGGGCTGTGCTATTTCTTCGACAAATATAGCTTCTCTCAATAAAGCGCTGCCTTTTTTTCACATCAGAGCACAATTGAGAATTCCGGCTGATGTTCATTAATGAATCGAAGATAATTTCACATAACAAATTCATTTGCAAAATCACAAACTAGACTAGGTACTTGAATATTGCCATTATCATAACAGGAATATTCAAGTAGCTAGTCTAGTCTGTGAGTTTTGGCCAAACAGCAAAATGCGGACAAGTAGCGCGAAATGGCAAAACATAATGGAATAAAGAACGTAAAATAAATAGTGAAGATCATGTAAAGTAATATTAGTGATAAAAACAAGTAATGGAAATGAATATAAGTAAAGTAAGTTAAACGATATATGTGATAAGTAATGGTAATAGGACTGAGTGGAGTCCAATTCGGTCTGTAATCGTACAAGTGATAATCCGATTTGTTTATCACGAGTATGATTACAGACCGAATTGGACGACACGAAGTCTTATTACCAATTTCTCATAAAAATTGCAAATTCCGAGAAAAGAAGAGTGGCCAAGTTATGAAAGAAAGGGAAAATTTGCATTAAAGTACTGACAAAGGAGAAGTAAATTGTTTCATGTCACTCTGAAATTGAGATTGGTTGATTTAAACTACCACTTTGAATGCGATTGGCTTATTGAACTGTCCGATAACAAACTGTCCAATAACAAACTGTCCGATAACAAACTGTCGATAACAACTTGGCAAGTGAATTAGTGGAAAATATTTATACTAATCACAATCGAGGAAATTGAAATTTTTATGATTAATGATATAAGCACTAGTAGTGCAGAAACGAATTAAGTTTATGATAAGAAAAAAAATAAAAAAACATAGATATATTTTTTTAAAAGACATGCATAATAATATCGCTTCGGCAAGAGATAGCTCAAGTGGAAAAGCTATATGATACATGAATAAGAATTGACACTGGACTAGTCATGAATTAAGAATTAAAACTTTTATTATATACAGGCTCGAATGTTTTACTACACGCATGCAACATCCGGGACACGAGTGGCGTATTTTTCATATCCTCACTGGTGAGAAAATTGATGGCATGCATTATTTCCTGCTTTTCAAGGTTGTTTGTGCAAATAA
>OZ026599.1:37747436-37789936 GCA_964020085.1 Micromussa lordhowensis | reverse complement strand
ATTCTATGGTAGCCGTTCTCAAATTTCTCATAGTAAGCAAAAACTAAGATACCAGCTACAAAAAACTTACAGTTTACTTGCTGGTTGTCTACTTTGCGATCCCAGCGATATGACAAAATATCAGGTTTCGTGCGATAATTCACATAATGATTCCCTTTTGTTTGGTTACAATAGATATCGCCGGTCATTTTAGTGTACTCATTAAGAAATTTCCCATAAAAGGTGAATATTCGAAGGCAAACCTGCTCAACTAGCAACAAAGTAAACAAAAAGAATTCCACTCTGTAGCCCGATAAACGCGATATATTTGAGGAAGCGTAACTGAAACTTTAGTGCAATTACTTTGTTTTCAGAATTAGATACAACCTTGAGGAGTTGACCAGTCATTGAAGAACTATCAAAGCAAAATATCAGACTTTTTTCTTTGGGTGTTGTCTTTGTATCGTGGAGAGTATTGAGATCACGGGCCTGTTAACCTTTTGTGCAGGAGTTCTTGCTCAGTGTTTGTGCCGATTCTGATAAAGGCCTTTTCAAGGTATGTTCCTCTAACAGTAGGAAAAAAATCAAATCGATTTAAGTTAAGCAAAAAAAAAATTACTTTTGGATAATTGAATTTTGCATTGCCGTAGAGTCAGTTTTTATTTAAGAATATATTTGCAGATAAAAATCAAAACTAAAGTTAAGAGTCGCTCGCCTAAACCAAAACGAAATCACAACACAAAAAATTCTAAACCAAAGCAAGTGTATAAGTGTTTTTTTTACCGAAATAATTATATACTAACCACATATTGAGCTGAAATGTTTTCTAGGATGTCCCTTTTGTATTACATTGAATGGTCGACAAATAAACCGCCTATATAAATAAAAATCTTTAGACTTAGTGACACAAAGAATCTGTCCCGGCCAGCATGACGATGATCGCAGGAAAGGCGAGTGTCACCGATAACATAATTTTTAGCGGCTACACCTAGGACACGCGCATTCTCCTGATTGGTCAGAAAATCCGAACCCGCAGACCGTTAAATAACAAGAAATGCCTCGCACTAAAAGGACTTTATGTTTTCAGTTCTTCAACATAATGTTTGTTTTATTTTTTTACAGGAAACTTAACTGAATCTCTAAAACCATTGAGGATGATGAAGAGCTCCCTTTGGTTCAAGTTGATTATAACGTTCCACTTGCTGAAAACACATCTCGTCTGTACAGATAAAATATGTCAAAACTTCAAATTTTTTATAGACCAAGATCTTGTCGCTGACCACGCCCTTGAAGGTCACGTGTTTAAAAGTGTAACAGTGGATGGCGTCAGTCAGTGTCACGTCACGTGCAAAGATGACTGTCGTTGTATCTCGATGAACTACATTCAAAACATTCCACGAAACAACTGCCAACTGAACGATGTTAACAAAATCATGAAACCAGAGGCACTGAAATACAAACCTGGAGCAAATTATTACGACCTGGTACGGGAATACATCATTGTAAGTACACTCATTAAGGATGTTTCTTCCTCCTTATAATTTTATGTAAGGAGCTTTTTAAGAAAGAAATCCACTCATGATGACGGGTTTTTGGATTCCAGTAGCGTCCTCAGACAGGTTTATTATCACACTACACTTTCCCGATAGTTTATGTGTTTCCAATGCGGTCCGCATTCTCGTAGTTCAAATAATAATAATAAAACTAATAATAGCTATTTTATAGCGCCTATGTGGATCTGTTCTAAGCGCTTTACAAAAGCAATAGAGCTAAAAAGAAAGTTCTACGAGATAAAAATGCATGGTACAATGATAAAAAAAAATAAAATAAATTAAATTTTTTCAGCTAAAATGATAATTTTTAAAAGATACGTCTTTAGTTAACGTTTAAAAAGACTTGTACCACGGCTAAAATTGATCCACAACAGAGATCTTATCCAATTGTCCGTAATAGTATAGGCGTGTGTCCGTATTAAGCAGCGTCACGTAATAAGTGGACGTTCGTTATTAGAGGGTCTCAAAAAATATTATCAAGAGAACTATAGACTTATACAGCTTACAAGCCAGAAGACAAGACACAAAAAAGTCTTGACAAGATTTGAGACTTTTACTTTTGTGCCTAAAACGTTTATACGGTTAATAGTTTTTTACGTCTAACGGTTAAATTGGGGGTGCGTATTGAGCGGTTGTTCGTTACAAGCAGGTGTTGGTAATGGGCGCGTGTCCTTTGACAAAGGTTTCGTTGTTACTGGTAGAAGGCGGTAATGCATCTCTCGCAAAACCAAGTAAATGTTTTACACGCAAAGAACTTATTTTCCAGGCGTTTTTGTTGGCTATTATTATTATTATATTTTGCCATGAAGGGGGCTGGGGGATCTTACGGTTTATCACAGAAGTTAATGATGCTGAATTCCATTGTCTACAGCATGGCAGGCGTTCTTACCACGAAATTGACCACTGTGTCAACAGATGCTGCCAAACCAATCCGTGTCTGCAGGGTGGGACCTGTCAGGAGATTTGTGAACGCACCACAGTTGCCCTCCCGCGTATACTGGTCAGCGGTGTGAGACACTAAAGCATCCTCGAAACTGTAAGGATGTGGCAAGAAATGGCGCAAAGATTTCTGGGAGGTTCAGAGTTTACGATTCACAAGACAAGCCTTTTCAAGTCTATTGCGACTTGACTCATGAGCCTGGCTATGTTTGGACGCTAATACAGTCGTTCTCTTACGGGAATAACGACCAGTTTAAGATGAAGAGATTCGGCCTTGACTTCCCTGTAAACGAAGAGGAAAACACAATAAACTGGAGCGCTTACCGGTTATCTCTCTCCCGTATGCTGTCACTTGCTGCTACGTCAACCCATCTCAGAGCCACTTGCAACTTCCCGGATGAGGGTCTAGTCTACATTGACTATGCACGCGCAAAGTTGGAAGGTCACGATCTGTTTGGTCAGTGGCATACGCAGTGCCGTACGTATGAATATCTAAACATACGAGCTATCGAGTGTAATGAATGCACTGCAGGCACATGGCAGAATAATGAGATGTGGCATATTAACAGTGAAAGGAGTGTCAACACGGCTGGCTGCGAGTTTAACGGTGAAGCGGGAGCAGTTCATCAAGAACAAAATTTTGGATTTTATGGTCATGTTAATGCGAACTTTCGATGTACTTCCGGGCAGCATTCAACCACTCAGCACTGGATTGGAAGTAGAAAATGACAGTTACAAAACTCGTTTTACATAAAAAAATGTCGCGTTATTTTGAAACTAGACGTAAAAAGGAATGTATTTTAATGGGACTTGCCGCTCACAATAACCCTCACAATAGCTACAAAAGAAAAGAAAACTTTTTACAGGTTCTTACACCGAGCTAAACCCGTTTCCTTGGGTGGGAGTTTTCGGTCACGGCTGTGACTGTAACTTATGAAATTGGAAAATGAAACTTGAAATTAGAACAAGAGTGTGAATTAAAGTTTGGTTAACATTTAAGTTCTGATAAGGATAATCAACTTTGAAACCGGACAGGGCCTGGAGATTAATTTAACTTTGCATGAACTGGAGAAAAAGAAAGATTTCTCCTATGTTATCTGTTGTTCATGTTTTATTTTTAGCAAAGCGGTGATCTGACAGACAAATAATATGTGATTCTCTCAACATACAGAACGACAAAAATTACGCCATGTTCTAAATATGTGAAAATTACATGAATATGCAAAAAATTACATTAACTAGCAAAGTTACACAACATACAGCTAAAAGTTTAATAAGCCTAAACAGAGATGACGGTGTGATACCAGATAAGAAAAACAATGTTGTCACGCCACAGATAACAATGTTGTCACGCCATCTTCTGTCCAATCCAGTCATGTTTGTCCTGCATGGCAAAACTGTTGCATGGCGACTGAACACAAGCTTAAAATTTGTAAGTACTCATCAGCACCATCACACAAACATTTATCAACAATCTGAAAAAAAATTAAACAATATGATGCACGATAAGCTGTAAACACTGAGCTTTCACCAAATGACACCAAAATCGCGAACGCTCTCCAAATAATTTACTAGAAGCCTTAAAATTTGAAATTCAGCTTACTTATTAAGGAAGCTGTATTCCTTTCAGTCGTAAACACTATGCTAATGTAATGCAAAGCAATGCAATGCAGAGTGAAAAAATCGCCACGTATATAAAGTCATAAAGTCGTTGTCACAAAGCAGATGTAATTTAACGCGATGTAATGTAATGTACCATAACGTACTGTAACACAGTGTAACGACAGGAATATTCAATAAATAGATACACAAGGCGTACATGTGTTTACTTCGTCTACAAAACTGTAGTAACATCATTTGTCATGTTCTGCGTTTTCTCAATTAAACGCCACTGGCATTTATTTCAAACTTGGCTTCATGGAACTGGGTTTATTTGAATTGTACATTTTGTTTGACGGTGGAATGTGCAAAAAACAATAAATTGTTTGCAAAGCGTGTGTGTTCCTACCGCTTCTTATGACATGGGTGATTTGGGATAGAGAGAGGAAAGAAACTTACCAGTCAATTAACTTGACTGTCAACAAACAGTTTTTGTTTTTATGTTTACATTTCACTTACATCTCTGTAGAATAATATTCCTGGAAGTAGAAAAATTTCAGACTGTGCCTACTTGCAGCAATTTTTTCCATAATGGCGGATTTCTGGTGGTCATTTAACTCCGACATTTCAACAATCCTGTCATGAACCTAGAACATTTAGATGCGAATTCCAACATTTATTTATAAGTGATGTGAAGTATATATGAAATAATTCATATATGAACTGCGGTTATAGATGAAAGTGAAGAATGATCATTGCAGTGAATTTTCCAATTTAAGCAATTGAAAAGAAGAAGCCTGAAAAAAATCAGGGCTTCATCGCTCCCAATGTGTGGCTTCATAGCTCAGTTGGTAGAGCATCGCACCGGTATCGCGGAGGTCACGGGTTCGAATCCCGTTGAAGCCCTGATTTTTTTCAGGCTTCTTCTTTCCAATTGCTTAAATTGGAAAATTCACTGCGAGGATCATTCTCCACAAAGGAGAATTAATCCAGGTAAGCAGAATAAACTTTTTCCAGGCCCATCATACTCAAGCTTGTCTAAAAAGAAATGATGCACTGTAAAGAAATCCCAAGTTTACGTCTTAAAACAGAAGAGAGCAGACCTTAACTAGCTAAGAATAAGGGAATTTGCTCTTACATCTGTAACATCAGCTGGTAGATCTCCCAAGTTGAAAACTGACTGACTGAAAAGACATGCAAATTGCACCAAAGAGAGATTTCATACCCTCAAGCCCAAGATATTCCTTCCCAGCCCTACTAGTCAATAAGCATTTAGTATCTCTCCTGGTTTATAATCTGAGCTGCTGCATGTCCTTCAGCTATAATTTCCTGTTGAGGTCAATGAGAAAGGCAATCCGGCTAAGTAAATTATATTATAATTTAGTCCTTATATAGTTACATTCATTTAGGTGTCCCCTATTAGTAGAGGGCCTGTCCCTCGGCTAGCTTCCTCCAGACACGTAAATAAAGTTTCTATCTATCTATCTTACTGCAGAGAGACATCCAGTAACTATTCTGTATGTCCACATACAGAATTCTTTACATTACAAATTCAGTAAATGAACTCTTTACCTTGACTGTTGAGTCCAGTTTTTCATATGAGTCAGAACCACAGGCTTCAAAAAGTTTGTCAGCCATTTCTGCAGGAACAACCTGACAAATGACAGGAAAACGTTTTGTGTTAATGAAGTAATAAGCAGCTAAAGTCACTAACTACAACAGCCAAATTGAGCTTGTTCATATACCCCAGCTATTTCTGTGATGTCATCAGCCTCCACAGCATCCTCTCCTTTCAGTCTGTAAGCACTCTGAAGGTATGTTATAGCCTTAAAAAGAATGCATCCAATGTTAACTCAGTACACCATTATATTATACAGACAATGAGCACAAAAGATTATAGCACCATTGATAGTACTTAGCCCGCACAGCAAACACTCCACTACAAACAAAGAACTTTTTCTGCATTCTGGCTGTGCAAAAATCGAAGAGAGAACAAAAAAATTTCAATGAAGCAGGGGGTGGTGGCCCCAACTCAGTTGATTTTTTGCTCACCTCAATTTTCATTTGACTAGTCTTTGCTTATTCACCCTCTGCTACGGAGTACTTAATATGCAGGCTACATATCACTCTGTGCTATCTATGCACTAAATGCAAATTATTAGAAAATAACCCAAACCAAATACGCATGCTGATTGGTTTAAAATCGTGTTTCTATAACTCGATAGAAACACACAACTAGCATGAGCTGTTGACGTAATGATGGCGCGAAAACAAAGAGAATTTAAACAAGTTGTTTTTCTTTTTCTTTGTCGCGGTATTTTCTAAAAGAAATAGAAAACATGTTCTCTGTGTTCCTATCGAGTTATAGAAACACTCGTGAAAGTTGGGCGAACTCGAAAAAGCTGTGGTAACACTCGCCTGCGGCTCGAGTTCCCACAGCATTTCTCGTTCTCCCAAACTTTCACTCGTGTTTCTATAACTCGATAGAAAATGGTACATGTTTTCTATTTCTTAATTAACTCAGTCTATGAGCACAGTGTGGGCTACAAACCCACTTTAATATTACTATGGGTAGCTCCATGAATGGGCAACATGAACCAAATCCTGCGTTATGACCAAGCAGGCAAGATGCCGCTATCTTGTCTATGCAGGATTACGTGCTGTGTCCCGCAAAAAATTGTTCTTTATCCCTTATATAAAATTCTTTATTGACCAAGCTTGTTCAGTCCAGATGACTAAATACTAGCCTTCTTCATTTTTTGCCAAAAGAACTTGGCCAATTTCCAGCCATCTCAACCTCATGCGTAGTAAATAACCCATACATGAATGTACACCTAAACAGCAAACTATCTCAAAGGTTTTATGTCACTGCAGCTATAGTAACTAAAAAGGTTAATTAAAAAAAAAAAACATTCTAATCGCCAGGCATCAGTGTCTCTTGTCTTACCTTTCTCATGTCTCCTTCCGATATTTTTATTAACTCTTGAATTGCCTTTGGAAAGATAAAGGTAACATGAAGTAAATATCAGGAGTTTCAACAAAGGCCAGGCACCAGACAAATTGACTGGCTTGGTTTGAGATAGCTAGCTCAGCTCTAGCCAAGTGTGAAATGCAGGCCAATGTGGAGGGGGTCAGCATTGTAGGCACGTATCATGTGTAGACAACTATAGAGATGTCACAGTAACAACTGAACTTAATCTAACCAAAGATCAGACAAGCTTTCTAATATTGTTGTTAAATATAATAAAATAGAAGATTTAAATTTCTCTTTTTCTTGTTTTGACAATGCTTATAGAATGCTCCTGTCATCTATGATCCAACAAGTTACAAAAATATTGACATTGCTATTTATATGTGCACATGTAGCTTATCATTTTCCGTACCTTATTATCACATTTTACATCTTCCTGTTCACAAATCATGTTGAGTCTTTTCTCCAGTGTTTCTGTAGATAATGGCTTGAAACGAAACTTGGAACAACGCGATGTCAAGGGCTCAATAATCCTGCAAGGTAAAAATGAACGTCACTGTTCACAGTAAATTAGCAAGAAAAAAAAAACTCTTAAAGCACTGAAATCCTGAGATTGTCTTCGCATATCCCAAAAGTAACTATAAGTCTTATAAATAATGATAGGAAAGACTTCCTAATTTTCCATGGAATTTAAAACTTGTAACACCGCCAGTAAACAATGTGCAGAAGTTCACTAGTTCTCGTAATAAACAAAGAAGAAGCAAACTGTTCACTGTACATGTAGTGCATTTTGAAAGAGTTCTTACTGTACTCTTTACACATTACCTGCTAACGTAGTTACAAATAAGACAAAATCTAGTCGTCTTTGTCTCTTTTTCCGCTGTTGAAATCTGGATCTGCCGTTCCGCGCTCGACAAAAATCAAGTTCATCCGGGACATTGCTATTTGCGAGCAAAGCATGGCCACGATCAGAGGGAAGAACATGAGTTCGGATCCATGGTTCTTCTCGAGGCAGCCTGTTACAAAGGACCAAAAAAAGCATAATTTTAAGATCAAGACAAGACCATCCCAGGCATACTGGTAACAATATTACTATGCCATCTGCTTAAGATATCAATAACTAATTTCTCCTGACGATCTCAATAAACTACCAAGCAGACTAGTGATAAGACTTATAGAAAATCATCAACTAGGTGAGATTGTCCTTAGTATAAGGAAAGACCAACCTGAGCACTTGGTGTCATAGAATCTGCTTCATCTAAAATAACAAGCTTAAATGCTGGGCAAGGTTTACCACTGAAACAAATACAAAATGATTGACAAGTGAGTATCATAAACTTGCCAAATTTTTCTGAGTCACAGGCAAGATATTCAGTTTTATCTTAGGATTGTCAGAGACGACACAGACATATCCGAAGAACATCCAAAGCAAGGATATCTTAATGCAAAGCAAGGATATTTTAAAGCAAGGATTTTTTATTGACTACCAAAGACATGTTCAAACATTAACTGGATGTATGTACAGGGTGTTTCATAAGTTTGTTCCAATTTGTTTTCTTCTAACATTTCATTATTAAATTTTATTGAAACTACCTCTTTAGGTGTATTATTTTTTGCTTATTTTTCATTTGATCCTTCCTCCAGAAACCAAAATGCCGGCCTTTATTTTTCATGACATTTTCTAAGCGCCTAGGCATAACAATGTGCAGTTCCTTTGCGTGTCAAGAGTCACATTTCCCATGCAAAGCGTAGTCGCCTTTTCAGCTCTTTCATGGTTTTGGGGACTGGATCTTTGTACGTTGTCTCGTCAATGATACTCCAGATGTTCTCAATGGGATTAAGATCAGGAGAGTTCGCTCGCCAGCCATCCTTGGTTATAAAGTTTGGCAAATTTTTTTGACACCATGTCTGAGTTGCCTTTGAAGGGTGAGCAGGTACTCCTTCCTGGACAAATGTCATCTTTTTCTTTGAGCAACACAACTTCCTCTCTATCGGGTCACCTGTGACCTGACGCCTTGATGTGAACGGCTTCACTTCTTTCTTAAGGATTTGGTTGATGTAGTATTCAGAAGTTAAGGTTTGGCCTGTGGGTAGCATGTGTAACTTTGAAAGCCCATGACCCGTCATACTACCCCACACCATCACCTTCGCACTTTGCTTCATGCACTTGGAAGGCTGGAAGAACATCACATTCCTGCGAGCCCCATACAATGTCGTTTTTTGGATAAGTGCACTGGAAAAGATATTTAGGACACTCATGACACTCAGTTGTAAATAAAAAATTGTCCCAATCTTCTGCTGCCAGCTTTGCCTATTTTTTGGCGAATCTCAACCGGGCTTTCCTTTGCTTTTCGCTCTACAAATGTATTTTCTTTCGCTTTCAAGCCTTCCATCCTTTTCTAGTCATGTACCTCCACACCATTATTCTCGAAACTTTAAACGATATCTTTCTGTTGAAGATTCTTGGCACTCTTCCTTGTCGGATTGTTCCGTTTGTACCTCGCTTTCTCAATTGATTTTCGAGCAGCATTGGTCAAAACAGACGGTTGTCTGCTTCTTGGTTTGTCTTTGAAGCACTCTCTTTTCGACCACTTGTTCACCCAACGTTCCGTCTTGTTACAAAATTTAGTGATTTCTTTTTCTGAATGACCAGATGATCGTAATATGGCTGCTTGAGCTCTAGCATAAACAATGTCTGACTTCATTTTCGTAACAGAGAAAACAGAAATTTCAGGAAAAAAAATCAGAGAACAACAACAAATTCGGGAAAGGAAATGGTGGGAAAACGCGCATACATGTGCACATTTGGCACAAAAATCGAGACAAAGGCATCTTATAGACAATTATATTTACTATTGCCAGCTATTTCAATAGATTCTCTACCTCAATTTAATGAAAAAGTTCTAACAAACTATTGATTTGTTTAAAAAATTAACAACGTTAAATCGGAACGGATTTTTGAAACACCCTGTATATACGGCCTCGGTCTTGGTGTCTTGCCATAACAGAGGCCACTACTTTCGCTTGAAAACCAGAGCATTGGGGAGAGTGTATCATCTTTTAATTGGACCAATTTTACATATTTTTCCAAACTGTGCCAGTTAAGGCTGAAATAGTTCAATTTATTTAGCTAAGCAAGACAAATTGGCTGTAGGGGGAAAGTGGTATAGGTGTAAGTCGACAATTGGTAAATCTATGTGAGATTGAAGTTTTCAACCTCCAGGCGTGAGACTTACCCCTAAGTTGTGAGAGTTGACAGGTTAAGTGGCAAGCTAACAAATGATGCACCTTTTGAAGAATTATATAACAAAAGTCTGCAGTTCAGTTTTTCTCAAAAATTGCCTCTATATTGGGATGAGCTAGATGAGTAAAATGCAAAATGTAGCTGTGCACAGTTCTGCAGTTAGTCCTCTCTGCAATCTTATTGTTATTCTTTTAGGTCATAATGGATCCAAATGTGTGCAAATTAAGAGGGTGACCAAGAAATTCCGGATCATGTGCACTATAGGTAGATTTCTGATTTTTTATCGAATGACTACGCCAGGTATTCGGGATCGCTGGGAAAGAGCATCATGAAAGTAGGCATTGAACGGGTGGCATTGAAATGCTGTCATGTTTTATAGGAGATCAGGTTATTTGACACTTTATACTACAGGCTAAGAAAGTTCTCAAATGCGATTGGTTAAGACCAGTAGTATTTCTGCCAAATTTGAAATACTTACATGTAGAAATTTCAGTTTCCATGGAAACCTAAATGATCGAAACAATATGGCGGAAAGATTTTCAAAATTATGTGGAAAAAAACTGACAGAGCTAAAGGAAATTACCAAGATATAGAAACTGCAAAGAATGTACCAAGATCTAGGTCACTGGATCATATGCACTATAGGTAGATTTCCATTTTTTATCGAATGACTACGCCAGGTATTCGGGATCGCTGGGAAAGAGCATCATGAAAGTAGGCAGCACACTGGTATGGATGGGTAGCATTGAAATGTTGTCATGTTTTATAGGAGATCAGGATATTTGACACTAAATTTATATGAAAGTAAAAGTCAAAAGACCGTATCCTCTGTAATCTGTAAAAGTCGTAAAGCACACATTTGAGCTCTCCGTGCCACCTTTTTAAACATACTTTATCAACTTTGCACTAAGAGATGTTGCCGTTCTTCGTCAGTGGGAGTAAATTCATATTTCGCGGACAGCAAACTTTCTCTCGGAAGTGGGTGCAGAAGGATTCGCAAATTCCGAGAAAAGAAGAGTGGCCAAGTTATGAAAGAAAGGGAAAATTTGCATTAAAGTACTGACAAAGGAGAAGTAAATTGTTTCATGTCACTCTGAAATTGAGATTAGTTGATTTAAACTACCACTTTGAATGCGATTGGCTTATTGAACTGTCCGATAACAAACTGTCCAATAACAAACTGTCCAATAACAAACTGTCCAATAACAAACTGTCCAATAACAAACTGTCCGATAACAAACTGTCGATAACAACTTGGCAAGTGAATTAGTGGAAAATATTTAAACCAATCACAATCGAGGAAATTGAAATTTTTATGATTAATGATATAAGCACTAGTAGTGCAGAAAACGAATTAAGTTTATGTTAAAAAAAAATAAAAAAAACACAGATATATTTTTTTAAAAGACATGCATAATGATATCGCTTCGGCAAGAAATAGCTCAAATGGAAAAGCTATATGATACATGAATAAGAATTAACACTGGACTAGTCATGAGTTAAGAATTAAAACTTTTATTATATACAGGCTCGAATGTTTTACTACACGCATGCAACATCCGGGACACGAGTGGCGTATTTTTCATATCCTCACTGGTGAGAAAATTGATGGCATGCATTATTTCCTGCTTTTCAAGGTTGTTTGTGCAAATAATCCGTTTATCTATATAATAAAAAGAAACGAACACAGTGGCTTGAAGATATGAATATTCTCGTGTTAAAAATATTCTCGTGTTAAAAACAATATTTTCCTCACTGTGTTTGTTTGTAAAATATTGTTTTTATCACTCGAAAATGAAATTCATATCTTCGACCCGCGTTATTCGGAAAAGAGTTTCACCTAAATTTATAGAGCTTTGTATGGAAACGCCATGTTGGTGCCCTTCCGAGGGGCACCAACATGGCGGCCGTAAAGCAACAAAAACATCTGTCATTTAGTTTTGCCATTGAAACGAGAAACTATTACTCTAGAGTTCCGACACATCGAAAGTAATACTTCTTTTAGTGCAAGAATTGTTCAGTTAGCAAAAACATAGGCAATAACAAACTACTTACAAGACAAAACATTCCAGTGCAGCTCTATTACACCTACGTAAGGAAAAAACGTCCCCTTATGTTTTCGTAGAAGTACAAATATGCCCTTTGTATGACTGAGTGCGCACAATTTTTGCATGTAGAGAAATAACCAACGTGGTTTTTTCATTTTTTTTGCGTCGAAGAAACGTATTAGAGCCCACTTTACTTCTAGTTAGCGGCTTCAGGTGACAAGAACAGCGAGTAGAATCAGTCATGAAAACTTAGGATGTAAATTAGATCCCATTCTACCAGCTTCCATCCACTTTTTAATTTATCGCTCTCCTTGCGATTAGGGTACAACGGAAGTCTGGGGTTCTATAGCACAATTAATAATCATTCGTCGAGCACGCTTTGGATATGAGTTGGCTATAATAATTTCATATCCAAGAAGCACGAGCGCAATAATTATAGGATCGATTTCCAGCCGCTGTTCGGAAAACGAGCTCCGCGCTCCTCCCCCGAACTCACGGCTGCAAATCGTTTGGTTGCCTTTGTTAGTTTCAACCAATCGGAGCAGTGCCCGCAGAATTTCGTCGGGAATAATTTTCATTCATAATCAAACAGCCAGGCCCCGCGTCACACTATATGCTGCAAGTAAGCAACATGTTCACGGTAAATTTCATATTTTGTCCCTCAAAAGGAAATTGTTGGAGATATATCTTGTATTAGTAGAATTCTACTAGTATACTAATGCAAATGCTGCAATCTGATTGGTTGAGCTACTCGTATACTATTTAACAATTAGACCCGTAGCCCGAAAGGGCTACGGGTCAATAGCCCATGAGGCGAAGACGAATGGGCTATTGACCCGTGGCCCTTGAGGGCGAAGGGTCTAATTGTTTTAGTATCACCCAACTAGTTGGACAGAAAAGGCAATAAAAAGGTTAGCAAATGCAAGTTGAAGAAATATTTATTTGGAGAAAAAACGAAAGAATTACGGGCGAATTTCACTACTCGATGACTATTACTATTAGACCACTAGTAGCGTAGCCAATCAAAATGCAGGATTTGCATTAGTCCACTAGTTGGGTGATACTAACAGCCATTAGTGTACAGTTGGCCGTCGGTCGTCCAGGAAATGTGATGTTTTATAGTTTTTCCGAAGCTTTGGAAGGAATTTTAGATGTAAACGGGTAATTAAGACGATTTCCGCACAACATTCGAGCAATAATGGCAAAAATTAAGTTAGCAAAAAACCTTCTTAGCATGGTAATATTTTGGATAAAGGTAAGAAGGTCTTATTGAGATTTAAGTTCTCAAGCTGACCCCGCGAGGGAAAAATGAACTTCAAGTTATCTATAGTTCAGTTAAAACGATTAAACAATTAGATTACAAACAATTAGATTATTCGCTCTCGATTTCTATGAGGTGATAGAAATGAGCCTAAGCAATGCATAAACACATGACAAATTACAGAGGTGTCAAACTCTGCAAAGCGACATGCTGATAACAGCGGAAACTATGCAGACCAATGACCTCTAAATTTACTATAGCACAGTCTAACGGCTCAGCTCTACTAAAAATTCCTCTTTATAACACGACATGAAGTGAGGCAACAAAAAGGTCGAGAAACCGAACAGAGAACGGCAAATGTACAAATGTCACGAACCGTAGGAGTCGTGTAGGCTAGTCAACCTCATTTTACACAAACAGCCTTCTCATGTTGCTTGTTCTCGCGAAAATCTGACTTGTGACACCTGAGAACGCATAAATTATTTTTTCTTTGACGTCACAGACATGGATGTCTGCTCACGCGTCCAGCCGTCTCTTTTCGGGGAGGAACGTTGACCGGCGGAAATCGAGCCTACAATAATTATGGTTTAATTAAAAACGCCCCCAAACTAAAGACAACTAAAATAAAATAAAAACGCCCCCAAATGACAGGCTTACGATACCTGTAAAGCATGGTATGACGGCTCATAACCCATGATGGCTAAGCCAATGAAAACAATGATCCAGTTTTTAATAATACTGAATAATCTTTTGACATAATTCTAAAAGTTTAATGCATTTTTTCTCTTTTTGCGAGATTCGCACTCTAGATCTGTCGATTTACCTCAGCGCGGAAAAACATGAAACAAGGATCAACTTGCAATTGACTTGTAATGGCGACTGTAATGGCTTAACGCATGCGCACATGAGCGCGGTTATATACAAAACTGGTATTCCGACACAACATTTCAAAAACAGCGAAATCATTATTTGAGAAATTCTGAATATTTCATCGTTTTCCCGATAAAAAGTCTCCGAATGACGAAGAAACACGAGAGAAAAATTGCTAACTTAAAGACTTGGACTTGGGCCGAGACAAGAGTTTTTCTCGTTTCCAGAGTCAATTGAATCTCTTGTCACGCGTTACCTTGACATTCAAAGCAGCTAATAGTATGTTCTGGGACGAGACGTGGTGTGAGTGATGTTGCCGTCGGTGACCTCACCTCCGAAATTTTACCAGGCTCTTTTCTTCTGTCAAAGTTCCAGGAGAGAGAGAAGGAGTGGCTGTTACAGTCTGACCAAGTAGCCACTGCTCAGTCTCAAAAATATCACGTTCATGTCGAGGAGAAATGTTAACAATGAAAGGTGTTCTTTTTTACAGTGAACACATTACTCTCAGCAAGATGGTCTTTAGTTATCTCTTCTGTACGTTATACATGCCACTTGGTTCATCTCAGCTTTTCTACAGTTTTAGTTTACAGAATGACAAATATCAGGCAATAAATCATAACAAAAAGATAGAAAGCAAGAGGAAACAATATCCTTGACGCTCGGTCGAGCCATGCTTCTCACACGGGATGACAGCTTCGGGTTTTTATCATCACTTGTTCTGTTGTCCACGATCTTCTTGCCACAGACTGGATAACATAAAGAGGACTGCGAACTCGCTTTAATAGAATCCTGCCAATAAAACAATATCACTGCTGGATTGAACTTATAATTGAAAGCATAGAACAAAAAATACCAGGCTGCTATGTTTTACAAACTTTCGAGCAATGGCAATGCAGAAAGAAAGTTTAACAAGGTTTCCAAACCTGAAAGGTAGAGAGTTTAAGTAACTAAGAAGGCGACGCCGCGGACAACGTCGATTAAAAAAGAATTTATATTTTACCTACGAATCTCGCGGTACTCTGAAGTCATTTACTTTGGTCATCACTCTCAAAACTATCTCGAAAATGAATCTGGGACACAGCGATAAATTTGAAATAAAACTGAATTTAAACAATTAGCCGTCGTGGCTCATGATCTCTAGACAACAAAGAATTTGGTCATTTCACGTTGTTGTTTTACAGAGGACGACAAAGAAATGTACCAAGATTTATAACGCACGTGCACAGCCATTGGTCTGCTCATTAAATCTTTTGTTTGGCGAAGGCCGTTGCCGTCGTGGTTTTCTTAAACTCCCTAGTGCTCGAGGTAAGAGGCAGTTAATTAGGAAAACGGACCTCACAGAAATGAACCACATAATAAGTAGAGCGTTGAAGAAAAAATTTAATGAAGTGATTGAGGATCAGAATCTTCTTGACAGTTACCTTATTCTCTTTGAAAACCATTGATGGGCTGCTGAAGCAACTCGCGAGAATGGTGGAGGGATCGCGCGTGGAATCATTATTTCTCTCTGAATCAACGCGTGATTTCTCTTCCCTTAAATCTGTCACGGTACAGATGACAGCAAACTCAACCAACGCACGAAAAACAAATGAGAAAGCTTCCCAGTAGGTAAAAATCAATGGCCTTGATGTAACCGACTTTAGGGAGAGAGGCCTGGACACCAAAGAGAAGTGTTGTTATGACGAGTACCGTGGTGATACCGACGGAGACTCGGGCGGGTACACTTTGTTCATTGATCCAGAAGCCGACCCAACTGAGCATGACAATCAGTGCTGTGGGAATGATGTCTTGAATGACGTAATAACCAATATGGCGTTTTAAAGTGCCTATATCACCAAAATTTTTATTTTCCCATCTGATTCTATGTTTCATGCAATGAACTTCTGCGAAAAAAATTTTCGATTTGGATAAAAAGCGATCTTTTAATGAAGTTTTAAAAACCTGAAAATCCTATTTTCTTGCGGTCGACCCGTGCCGCTGATCACAGCATCGACATGCTCAGAATTGTGACGTAGATTCTGGAACGTGTGAGTTCAGGCTTGACTTATCCTACTTGTTTTACCTCTGTAAATTTAGCTTCGTAGTCCATGCAAAATGCTCCTTTCCAGCATTTTGTATGAGCTACTAATTTACATTTACAGAGGTAAAACAAGTGAGATGAGTCAAGCCTAAAGTCACGTGTTCCTTAATCTACGTCACAACTCATTCAAAACGAAGGGAAGACTGGTGCGAATGGTGGACCAAAATGGCGGCAAATTTGAACGATTTTAAAACTTCTAAAAAAGATTGCATTTTATCCAAATCGAATTTTATTTTTCTTTCGCAGAAGTTCATAGGGTGATATATAGAATCAGATAAGAAAATAAAAAATTTGACGATATGGGCACTTTAATCTAAAAGAAATAGCCAGAGAAGAAAAGGTTCCTAGAAAAAAAGCAATTTGTGGCGTTAATTGAAAGGGCATGGATATTAGTAGTTATATATGTTGGGATATAAGCCCTGTTACTGCCTTCCCCTGCCTTCCCTGTCTTCCTGCATACTAATGAGGTGCCTTCCTCCATACTAGTGAGGTTCCTTCCTCCATTCTAATGAGGTGCCTTCCTCCATACTAATGAAGTGCCTTCCTCCATACTAATAAGCGTCGGTCTAGTACAATGGAAACAATAAACTCGCCTAAACTTGCCCGCTAACCTCGATTGGCTCATGCAGAGTCTATTACATATTTAAAATAAAAGCGCGTATATTTCGAAAGCGTCATTCCTTTATTCAACTTGAACTCGTTGGAAATTTGAAACGTTGTTCGAATTTCGAAACGTTAATCGTGAAGATGGCTTTTTTCACTGGCGTCGATGATTTTCAAGCTGCTTTGAATGCTTGCGTATCAGTCCTTCTCACATCTATTTGGTAATTTACAGACAAACACGCATTGCTTTGCGTAATGATTCTGAGGTTCTCTAGCTTTCTTTGAAAACGTTCTCCGATTAAAACCGGGCTCTTTAACCCCGATTGGTTCATGAAAATATCTGTTAAGTTTTTATCTGAACTCTCAGCTTTGGTAAGGAGAGAGAGAGAGAGAATTAACTCTTTGCTAACTGCCCTTGTTTTCCGCTCCGTTAGTCACGCACTGAACTCTACTTTCAACCCTAGATTTGCATACTGACAAACTCCAACGGAAATGCCTATGGGACATATGCAGCTCTACTATTGAAATGACAACAATAAAAGTTCAAAGCGCTTAATTCAAACACACGACAATAAATATTTTTGAACAACCTGTTTCTTTTATTAGCGACCTTAAGCAACGACGACGGCGACGCCAAGGACGACGCCTAGAAAAAAAATCAATTTATATTTTACCGTCGAATTTCGCTGATGGCTAGATCTTTTCAGTGCGTCTATCGGTCTCAGAACTTGCCCAAGCTTAATATGTAATGCCAGCGTTCAATTCCAAACGAAAATACGAAAAATAAGCCGCTGTCGTTCACGTTCTCCAAAATACCCAAAACTTGGTCATTTCACGTTGTTGTTTTGCAGAGAA
The DNA here is from genome assembly GCA_964020085.1 of Micromussa lordhowensis. Classification (NCBI taxonomy): domain Eukaryota; kingdom Metazoa; phylum Cnidaria; class Anthozoa; order Scleractinia; family Lobophylliidae; genus Micromussa; species Micromussa lordhowensis. The sequence goes on along the minus strand of OZ026599.1, from coordinate 37,771,934 downwards.
CGGCTAAGAAATGTGCAAAGGATTATAACGCACGTGCACAGCTATTGTTTTGCTCATTAAACCTTTTGTTTTGTGGCGTTCTCGTTGCCGTTGCCGTCGTGGTTTGCTTAAGCTCCTTAATACTTCTGTCAATGCAACACGCGACTAATGAATGTTTTCGAACAACACATTTCTTGAATATTACTTTTATTAGCGAAATGATTCAAATACACAGAGATTTGAAATGAATTAAAAAATACATTTATTGACAACGAAAGCTCCACAACGAAATGTTTAACGCGAAGTGTTATCTCCTAAATAAAAAGAAAGTTTTCTGACATGCTATGAAACTGTTAAAAGCAATAAAAACTTCAGCCTGCTTTGTGCAGTTACAGAGGCATTTAATGACAGAGCTCAATAAAAATAAGTGGGAAGAAATACTGCTCAACTTACCCTTCATTTGTGTTGTTATCACATGTTCTCTCATTATAATCAGTGAGACCGTGAGAGAAGACAGTATAAATTTTGAATACTTTATTTGCAATAATTTGTGCACTACATGTGGTTCATGAAATTTATAATTTATTACAGGTGGTGAGAGACAAAGTGAAGAAGTTTGCACCGCTAGCAGCATCTGGTGTTCGGCCTGAGTAAGTGAAGCTAAACCAACTGCAGAAAAGGAATTTTGGATCATGTGTACTATACATTCTGTAGGTAGTGTCCATCGATAAATCAGTCTATATGACGACTGATACACGACGGATTTAGTGACCGACTATCGACCGATGATATCGGTTGACAGATTGACTGATTTATCGGTTGATAGTCGGTAGATAAACAGACTAATTTGAAATGGAGATCAGCAAAGGAGAGTTAAAATGACATGATGAAAATTTTAAAAAATTAAAGGGTGACCTTCAGTAAGCCGTTACTTTACATGCAGCAATAATCTAGTCAACAAAATTACAAACGTTACTCCCATTATGCTCTCTTTTATTCACAGCAGAAAGTGGAGTTGAGTTCTCTGATCTAAACGAGATGCAATTTAACCCAAAGCTATTTTCAATGGAAAAGACTAGTTGGTAATGCAGTCGCTTAAAGGAATTTTCCCCTAAGAAAGCTTTTGATTACAGAGTTTAGGTGACAATTCAAACAGGGTCTCACAATGGTGGTCTTAACTAGAGCTTGTCGCTCACGAGAACGGTCGCAAGGAGAGCTTGTACTGTATTAATTTGACTGCGTTTGGTCCAAAATTGTTTAAATAAATTGGCCTTTGAGGAAAACAAAGCGACGTCAAACTTTGGACATAGAGTTCTGTATGCTTTGATGGTTGATTTCTAGCAGGAGTTAGATTACAAGTGAAACAATGTCACTCGAGAACAGTATGGTTTTGACTAGTAGCACACATGGTTTTTGGAGTAAGAGTTACCCCAAGTTGTTAATGAAAAGAGCGTAGCAGGGAAGGTGGGGCAGAGTTTCAAATCTTGCACTTTTGGCATTTCTCTCAGTTGTCAATGTTTCATATTTTTTTCCTTTTTCCTCGATTCCGCCAAAACTGCTCTTTTTCTACTGGGATCCTGTCTCCTGGTCATGTGACTTCCGTCCCACCCAACACTTAGAGTGACTGCGCCAAGGTCTAGTCCAGTCTAGTTGTGTGTACTTACCTTTGACTTATGGTTAAACTTTGATTCGTTGATCTGCACAGTAACACCTTTACCGCCCAACTGTGGTATCGGGTGATGCAGCAGTGCTTCCCATGTAACACTTTCGTGACAGCTTGACAGGAACTTTCCGTGTGGCCGTTCCTTCAGCCTCCATTACTTTTAGCGAATCCTTCTGCACCCACTTCCAGAGAGAGTGCAATTGCCGCCCGAGAGAAAGTTTGCCGTCGGCAAAATATGAACTTACTCTCACTGACGAAGAACGGCGACATTTATTTCTTAGTGCAAAGTTGATAAATTCTAATTACTAAGGTTTTCGATAAGCAATTAAGAATAAAAAGCAGCGCATTCTTGCCATCATTCTCAAATTCAAAGGTTAAAAAGGTGGCACGGAGAGCTTCAAATGTGTGCTTTACCACTTTTACAGATTACAGAGGATAAGGCCTTTTGACTTTTATTTTTATATAAATTTAGTGTCAAATAACCTGATCTCCTATAAAACATGACAGCATTTTAATGCCACCCGTCCATATCACTTTGTTGCCTATTTTCATGATCTTCTTTCCCAGCGATTGTTATCAGCAATTGATAACAATCGATAACTCACAGAAGTATTTCTTTATAGATTGCTATCAATACTATTGATAATTCCCGTCTTCCAGAATATCGATCGTTATCGATTAAAAAAAGTGACAATAACCACCTGGACTATCCAAAGATGGCTTTGTTAGTAATTTAAATCAACAACAGATCAATTCACGCTACAATTGTACAGTGGATATGTAGCTAGAAATACGGCCAAATAGGACTCTTTTGCTCCCTCAGCTTCTCCCACCTAGGTCAGCATAAACGGACTTGCCTGGAAACTGTCATGACTATCAGCAATATGATAGAAAACTGATTGTACATGTAACTTAAGACTTATTGAAAAGAGTAGAGCACATAGTTCCCGGTGTTGTGGTCTGGCCTGGTGTCATGGGTTGGTACTTTACATAGGGTTAACCTCATTGCACCTCTCCCCTTGGACAGAACTAGATATGTATTAGAATACATATCTACTAGTTTTACTCACAGATAAAAATTCTTCCCTTAAGGGGACTTTGATGTACATTACTGTTACATATTTTCAAGGAAACTTAGCAAAACTTAAAAAAAAAAACTTCTTGAGAACTTTGCAATTTGGTGGAAAAATCTTGTTAATACATCAACCGATATATATCGACCCAACACTACCTATAGTACACACGATTCTGAATTTCTTAGTTGCCCTCTCAATTTGCACACATTTGGATCTGTTGTGACAGAAAAGAATAACAATAAGATTAGAGAGAGGACTAACTGCAGAACCGTGCACAGCTACATTTTGCATTTCACTTATCTAGCTCATCCTAATATAGAGGCAATTTTTGAGAAAAAATGAACTGTAGACTTTTGTTATATAATTCTTCAAAAGGATCTTTCTTAAAAAGATACACCCAAAAGGAGCATCATTTGTTAGCTTGCCACGTAACCTGTCAACTCTGACACCTTAGGGGTATGTCTCACGCCTGGAGGTTGAAAACTTCAATCTCACATAAATTTACCAATTGTCTTACACCTATACCACTTTCTTAACCCTACAGCCAATTTGTCTTGCTTAGCTAAATAAATCAAACTATTTCAGCCTTAACTGGCACAGTTTTAAAAAATATGTAAAATTGGTCCAATGAAAGATGATACACTCCCCCCAGTGCTCTGGTTTTCAAGCAAAAGTATAGTGGCCTCTGTTACGGCAAGACACCAAGACCGAGGCCATATATTCATACATCCAGTTTACGTTTGAAAATGTCCTTGTTAAGCTTTGGATGTTCCTCGGATATGTCTGTGTCGTCTCTGACAATCCTAGGATAAAACTGACTCTCATGCCTGTGACTCAGAAAAATTTGGCAAGTTTATGATACTCACTTGTCAATCATTTTGTATTTGTTTCAGTGGTAAACCTTGCCCAGCATTTAAGTTGGTTATTTTAGATGAAGCAGATTCTATGACACCAAGTGCTCAGGTTGGTCTTTCCTTATACCAAGGACAATCTCATCTAGTTGATGATTTTCTATAATTCTTATCACTTGTCTGCTTGTTAGTTTATTGATATTGTCAGGAGAAATTAGTCATTAATATCTTAAGCAGATGGCATAGTAATGTTGTTACCAGTATGCCTGGGATGGTCTTGTCTTGATCTTAAAATTATGCTTTTTTGGTCCTTTGTAACAGGCTGCCTTGAGAAGAACCATGGAAAAAGAGACAAAGACGACTAGATTTTGCCTTATTTGTAACCACGTTAGCACGTAATGTGTAAAGTGTACAGTAAGAACTCTTTCAAAATGCACTACATGTACAGTGAACAGTTTGCTTCTTCTTGGTTTATTACGAGAACTAGTGAACCTCTGCATATTGTTTACTGGCGGTGTTACAAGTTTTAAATTCCATGGAAAATTAGGAAGTCTTTCCTATCATTATTTATAAGACTTATAGTTACTTTTGGGATATGCGAAGACAATCTCAGGATTGCAGTTTTTTAGAGTTTTTTTTCTTGCTTATTTACTGTGAACAGTGATGATCATTTTTACCTTGCAGGATTATTGAGCCCTTGACATCACGTTGTTCCAAGTTTCGTTTCAAGCCATTATCCACAGAAACACTGGAGAAAAGACTCAACATGATTTGTGAACAGGAAGATGTAAAATGCGATAATAAGGTATGGATATTGATAAGCTACATGTACACATATAAAAAGCAATGTCAATATTTTTGTAACTTGTTGGATCATAGATGACAGGAGCAGTCTATAAGCCTTGTCAAAACAAAGAAAAGAGAAATTTACAAATTATATTTTATTATATTTAACAGCAATATTAGAAAGCTTGTCTGATCTTTGGTTAGATTAAGTTCAACTGTTACTGTGACATAGTTGTCTGCACATGATACGTGCCTACAATACTGACCCCTCCACATTGGCCTGCATTCTCAAACCAGACAAGTCAATTTTCCTGGTGCCTGGCCTTTGTTGAAACACCTGATATCTACTTCATATTACATTTTTCTCTCCCAAGGCAATTCAAGAGTTAATAAAAATATCAGAAGGAGACATGAGAAAGGTAAGACAGGAGACTGTGATGTCTGGTGATTAGAATGGTTTTGTTAATTAACCTTGTTAGTTACTATAGCTGCAGTGACATAAAACCTTTGAAATAGGTTGCTGTTTAGGTCTACATTCATGTATGGGTTATTTACCACGCATGAGGTTGAGATGGCTGGAAATTGGCCTAGTTCTTTTGGGAAAAAAATGAAGAAAGCTAATATTTAGTCATCTGGACTGAACAAGCTTGGTCAATAAAGAATTTTTTTATAAGGGACAAAGGACAATTTTTTTTTGCGGGACACAGCACGTAATCCTGCATAGACAAGATAGTGACATCTTGCCTGCTTGGTCATAACGCAGGATTTGGTTCATGTTGCCCATTCATGGAGCTACCCATGGTAATATTAAAGTGGGTTTGTAGGAACACTATGCTCATAGACTGAGTTAATTAAGAAATAGAAAACATGTGCCGTGTTTCTATCAAGTTATAGAAACATGAGTGAAAGTTTGGGAGAACAAGAAATGCTGTGGGAACACGAGCCGCAGGTGAGTGTTTCCACAGCTTTTTCAAGTTTTCCCAAACTTTCACAAGTGTTTCTATAACTCGATAGGAACAGGGAGAACATGTTTTCTATTTCTTTTAGAAAATACTGTGACGAAGAAAAAGAAAAACAACTTGTTTACTTCTATCATCAAAATTTAAGTTCTCTTTGTTCGCGCCATCATTATGTCAACAGCTCATGCTAGTTCTGTGTTTCTATCGAGTTATAGAAACACGGTTTTAAACCAATCACCGTGCGTATTTGCTTTGGGTTATTTTCTAATTGCATTTAGTGCATAGATAGCACAGAGTGATATGTAGCCTGCATATTAAGTACTCCGTAGGAGAGGGTGAATAAGCAAAGACTGGTCAAATGAAAATTGAGGTGAGAGTAGTATACTATGGTCAAAGATAAGCCTCATGTTGGATTTCCACGGATTTCCTTGGATTTCCTACATACTAATTAGGTACCTATGGATTAGGTGGATTAGGTGCCTAGCCCATGACGTCACCTATTGTTATAACTTTGGGTTCCTCCATACTAATGAGGTGCCTTCCTGCATACTAATGTGGATTTCCTGCATACTAATGAAATGCCTTCCTCCATACTAATAAGCGTCACTCTAGTATAATAACAATAGACCTGCCTGGGCTTGCCCGCAATAGTGAACCCGGATTGGCTCATGTAGAATCTATTATCTATTCAAAATAAAAGCGCGTTCTCCGTTTAGCATTTTATTCTTGTCACAAACTCCAGTAAATAATATTTTTGAGCGGATAGCTTCCAAACATGCAAGTCGAAACGTTAATCGTGAAGATGGCTTGCTTGAGCGTAAAGGACATCAAAGCTATTATGTTTTTATCTGACTTTGGTGACGAGAGAAAATATATTCGGCTTAGCTAAGTGGTCGAGGTTTCCGCTCCGTTAGTCACGCACTGAACTCTACTTTCAGCCCTAGATTTGCATACAAACTCCAACGGAAAAACCCCATGGGACAGCTCTACCATTGAAATTACAACAATAGAAGTTCAGACCGCTAATTAATTGTCAACACGCGACAGTAAATATTTTTCGGACAACGCGTTTTCTTAAGAAACTTTACTGCTTGTTATTAGCGAATACAAAAAAAATAATACACACAGATTTGAAATGAATGCACCAAAATTAAAACAACTACAAAATGTTTATGAGTAAAGCATCAGGAAATTAGAATGCAATCAATGGTCTTCATCGTATTGAGAGTACTTGTAAGGCGAAGTCCTGTGTAAACGTCGAGATCATCTAGAGGCTTTCTTCGGTTCATAGTCCAGGTAATTTACAAATTTGACAGACTGGGGGCGTTTACGCTTTCTGACTGGTGACAGCGTTTCGACTGTGGGAGGGGGAATCAAAATGGAGGGAGGGAGGGAGGGAGATGAGATACAGGGAAAAGGTTGCCATGGTAGATAAGGCTTGTGGGGCTGTCACTTGGGTTGGTGCTTGAACTGGAGTCGCTGGTATGATTTCTGGTGGTTTTTGAACGGGGTTTGGTGCAGTTGGTACGTCGCCTGTCAGTACATTCGTAGAAATTTGATTTGGCTCTTGGGGTTGGGTGGGTATTGTTGCTTCAGGTATTAAAGATTTGAGCTGGTGTTTATAGTTTAAAAACTTGTTTTGCAACTGCATCTACTGCTTCGCCTTTTGGTCCTCTCCAAGGTTTGTTCGATATAGGAGATTATCCATATTATTCTGAATGCGTTGCATCTCCGAAATTGGCGGGGGCACCATCAGAGTTTGTTGTTTGAGGTACTTGAGCAGTTCTTGGGAAATTCTATTCTCGTCGAATCCTTTGTCGAATCTTTCTTCGCCGGGTAAAACATTTGTTCGCAATCTACATCTCTCTGGAGTCGTTGGCCTGAGATCTACAAAAAGATATCCATATGGTCTTCGCACCGCCTCTTCGTACTCTTTGATAAACCAAGCAGTTTCACTTGGATACATTTGTTTGGCTAGAGTCAAAATTTGCAGTTTATCCTGAGGATTCTTGAAAAGGACCAAGTAATGACTGTTTAAGCTGATGCTTCGGTTGCCTTTTCCTTGATGGAACAGATTTTGCACAATGTAAATAACACTCAGATTTCGGTGATGCAATCCTTTTGTAAACAAGTTCACGATCCGATTATCTTTTCTGGCCTCAATCATTTGGTCGTCAATGACAATCAGGTTGCGTATGTTGACATCTAAATAGGAATCATTTTCCAGAGATTCCGGGATCCCTTGACAAATGCAATTGTTGCTATCATCATCAATAATTGCGTGTAGGCGTTTTGCCACTGTGAATAACACCAGATTATTCTCTCCAGTGGTTGATCGATCACGGTTTGAGCTTGTTGTAACAGTGATTGTACCCAGACAATTTTTCCCGAACCGCTCATCCCTGCAACCATGCAAGTAAATGGATGAACCAATTGAAACCGCTGACACTTTTCTTGAGACATCGGTATGACTGGAGCAAAATTGGAATTACCGTGTTTTCTGTTCATATGTCTTTGCATACTATCTTTTCTAGAGAAATCCTTTTGACAAACAGGACATGACCAACTCATGTCAACTCATTCAAAGCTTAGCGCAAACTGACAAAATGCGTATGATGCTCCACATTTATATAGGCTTCAACCACAATTCTATTGTTTTCCATCCTCCTCCTCCTCCTCCACAATTCTATTGTTTTCCACCACTACCGCCACCACAATTCTATTGTTTTCCACCACCACCACCACCACAATTCTATTGTTTTCCCACCACCACAATTCTATTGTTTTCCACCACCACCACCACAATTCTATTGTTTTCCACCACCACCACAACCACAGTTCTATTGTTTTCCACCACCACCACCACAGTTCTATTGTTTTCCGCCACCTCCACCACAATTCTATTGTTTTCCACCACCTCCACCACAATTCTATTGTTTTCCACCACCACCAGCACCACAATTCTATTGTTTTCCACCACCTCCACCTCCACCACCACCACCACAATTCTATTGTTTTCCACCACCACCACCACAATTCTATCGTTTTCCACCACCACCACAACCACAGTTCTATTGTTTTCCACCACCACCACCACAGTTCTATTGTTTTCCGCCACCTCCACCACAATTCTATTGTTTTCCACCACCTCCACCACAATTCTATTGTTTTCCACCACCACCAGCACCACAATTCTATTGTTTTCCACCACCTCCACCTCCACCACCACCACCACAATTCTATTGTTTTCCACCACCACCACCACAATTCTATCGTTTTCCACCACCACCACAACCACAGTTCTATTGTTTTCCACCACCACCACCACAGTTCTATTGTTTTCCGCCACCTCCACCACAATTCTATTGTTTTCCACCACCTCCACCACAATTCTATTGTTTTCCACCACCACCAGCACCACAATTCTATTGTTTTCCACCACCTCCACCTCCACCACCACCACCACAATTCTATTGTTTTCCACCACCACCACCACAATTCTATTGTTTTCCACCACCACCAGCACCACAATTCTATTGTTTTCCACCACCTCCACCTCCACCACCACCACCACAATTCTATTGTTTTCCGTTCTCCAATTGTTCTATGACCATATCGAAAACCATATAAAGCACGACACAGGAGTATCAGTGCCATTTGAACTTGGTTAAGTGTTGCTTACACTTCATTTTCGTCAGAGCAAAACAGCAAACCTTTAAACGCGATGAGGAAACTTTACATCCCAAATCACAAATTGTACGAAGAATACTATTTAAACCAAGCTAAGCAAAAAGGAGGCAATTTACCGGCTTTTCACGGTGCTCGATTTCAGCAGGGATATGGCTTAGGTTCCATATTTAAAGGTCTTTTCCGTTGGGCGATGCCTCATTTACAGCAAGGTGCCAAAGTACTGGGCAAAAAGGCGTTACAAACTGGAGCCCAAGTGGCTCAAGATGTTCTGGAAGGAAATAATGTGAACACAGCGCTGGCAAAGCGTAGTAAAGATGCTATTGGTGGACTAGTATCTCGGGCTGGGTGTGGTCGAAAAGCTACAAAAAGAAAAGTGCAGTTTTGTGGTTTACCCCCATTCAAGAAACGAAAAACAGTTGTGTTGGATCAAGACCAAGAGGACTTTCAACTTTGGTCATAAATTTAAGTGGGACTCCGTGGCAAAATTATAAAACACTGATACCTGTCATCTTTAATCATCATTTTACGACCATGTCTCGAGTAGTAAAGAACAATCTACCCACTCTTGAGACATCTCCAAACACCTGGAATCACCAAAAATACCTTGTTGTACATGATATTTTCATCATATCTATTTTTGGTGTTTGGAAATGGGGTAAAACACGGTCTCCTGTGCTTGATAACAAAAACCGAAAGTAAGAACTCAGATGAATTTAAGTAGGCGGAAAAATACACCACAAAGGAGAATTAATCCAGGTAAGCAGAATAAACTTTTTCCAGGCCCATCATACTCAAGCTTGTCTAAAAAGAAATGATGCACTGTAAAGAAATCCCAAGTTTACGTCTTAAAACAGAAGAGAGCAGAGCTTAACTAGCTAAGAATAAGGGAATTTGCTCTTACATCTGTAAGATTAGCTGGTAGATCTCCCAAGTTGAAAACTGACTGACTGAAAAGACATGCAAATTGCACCAAAGAGAGATTTCATACCCTCAAGCCCAAGATATTGCTTCCCAGCCCTACTAGTCAATAAGCATTTAGTATCTCACCTGGTTTATAATCTGAGCTGCTGCATGCCCTTCAGCTATAATTTCCTGTTGAGGTCAATCCGAAAGGCAATCCGAGTAAGCGAATTATATTATAATTTAGTCCTTATATAGTTACATTCATTACTGCAGAGAGACATTCACTAATACTTCAGGCAAAATTGCTAGTGATACAAGAAACCCAGACATTTTCATGTCCACATACAGAATTCTTTACATTACAAATTCAGTAAATGAACTCTTTACCTTGACTGTTGAGTCCAGTTTTTCATATGAGTCAGAACCACAGGCTTCAAAAAGTTTGTCAGCCATTTCTGCAGGAACAACCTGACAGATGACAGGAAAACGTTTTGTGTTAATGAAGTAATAAGCAGCTAAAGTCACTAACTACAACAGCCAAATTGAGCTTGTTCATATACCCCAGCTATTTCTGTGATGTCATCAGCCTCCACAGCATCCTCTCCTTTCAGTCTGTAAGCACTCTGAAGGTATGTTATAGCCTTAAAAAGAATTCATCCAATGTTAACTACACCATAATATTATCCAAACAATGTGCACAAGAGATTATAGCACCATTGATAGTACTTAGCCTGTACAGCAAGCATTCCATTACAAACAAAGAGCTTTTTCTGCATTCTGGCTGTGAAAAAATCGAAGCGAGAACAAGAAAAATTTCAATGAGGCAGGGGGTGGTGGCCCCAACTCAGTTGATTTTTTGCTCACCAGTAGTATACTATGGTCAAAGATAAGCCTCATGTTGGATTTCCACGGATTTCTTACATACTAATTAGGTACCTATGGATTAGGTGGATTAGGTGCCTAGCCCATGACGTCACCTATTGTTATAACTTTGGGTTCCTCCATACTAATGAGGTGCCTTCCTGCACACTAATGTGGATTTCCTGCATACTAATGAAATGCCTTCCTCCATGCTAATAAGCGTCACTCTAGTATAATAACAACAATAGACCTGCCTGGGCTTGCCCGCAATAGTGAATCCAGATTGGCTCATGTAGAATCTATTATCTATTCAAAATAAAAGCGCGTTCTCCGTTTAGCATTTTATTCTTGTCACAAACTCCAGTAAATAATATTTTTGAGCGGATAGCTTCCAAACATGCAAGTCGAAACGTTAATCGTGAAGATGGCTTGCTTGAGCGTAAAGGACATCGAAGCTATTATGTTTTTATCTGACTTTGGCGACGAGAGAAAATATATTTGGCTTAGCTAAGTGGTTGAGTTTCCGCTCCGTTAGTCACGCACTAAACTCTACTTTCAGCCCTAGATTTGCATACAAACTCCAACGGAAAAACCCCATGGGACAGCTCTACCATTGAAATTACAACAATAGAAGTTCAGACCGCTAATTAATGGTCAACACGCGACAATAAATATTTCTCGGACAACGCGTTTTCTTAAGAAACTTCATTGCTTGTTATTAGCGAATACAAAAAAGATAATACACACAGATTTGAAATGAATACACCAAAATTAAAACAACTACAAAATGTTTATGAGTAAAGCATCAGGAAATTAGGATGCAATCAATCGTCTTCATCTTCGCTTGGAGGATAATGAGTCCTTTTTAAAGTTTTTGAATCAATGTGTTTCACCGCGTGGCAGTCAGCGCACCAAATAAATCCGTCTGTCAAGTGTTTACGATCAACAGGAATTTGATGTGCACATATCGGACAAATCCTATAACCATCTTGCCAGAAACATCTAGGGCATTTGACTATTGCTCTTTCGTAAACGTTCTCTCCGTTGCAATAGTAGCAAGGACCTTTTACTTTAAGCAAAATCTCTGAACTTGCGGTTTCTTCTTCGTCTGAATTTCCTTCAGGTTCCAGATCTGGGTTTTCCGATTCTTGATCACTAATTTCAGAGGCTGTCTCTTTGTCATCTTCATTATCACTGCTTTCGGAGACCATTTCTTTATCACCAGCCTCACTGTCTTTATCGTGATAGGCTTGTTCTTTTTCCAATAGTTCTGCCAAAATTCTCTTATTCTGTATCAAACGCTTATTGATTCCTAACTCTGCCAACCCATCTATAAATGTTTTGAGGGCGCAGGTTTAACAATATCGTCGTTATGGGCGAGTAGCACATATTCGACCAGCTCTGAAATGTTCGTCACTGGTATTATTCGCTGGTTTCGGAGTAACTGTCCGCGAGGTGTCCAAAACAAGATATCTTTGGAAGTCGCCATGCTGTGTAATAGATTGGAGGCCTTTTGTTGAGAAATGAGTTGGGAAAGACCTTCTAAAACATCTTTAATTCGAGGTTCTTTGTTATCGCTTTCATCGTTTTCACTTGCGTTGGTGTCTTCATGATCACTCTCTTCCTCTTCGTCCCAGTCGACTTTTCTCTTCATATTGACCAGCACTCGTTAACGTCAAGAACCGACTGATATGCTACAGACTAGGTCGCGACGTTTTATACCATTAGGGGCCCTATGCTAGTTAGAACTGGGATTAGCAAATCTTGTATAAATCCTCCACCTTCTCGAGCAAGGGTTTGCTTCTTTGTCTTGTAAGGAACACTTGATTCAACGAGACTAACAAGGGCATCTATATGCTTTTTGAAGTTGCGCTTCACTTCCTTAGAGACTGGTATGTTTCCATGACACAGATTAAAAAGAATTTGAACTAATGCGTGTATCTGTTCGGGGGTAGCTGTCTCTAGAAGAAACTGACGCTGATGTTCTGTGTGATGTTAAGAGATGAAGGAAATGATATCTCTTTTCAGTTGGATTAAATGTATGAAAAAGGAGAAAAATAAAATTGTAGAAGTTGATTCTAATTAAGATCAGATATCCAAACACTGTCCTGGTTAAGATTCCCTTATTTCAACGCGATGAATTATGTATAAGTTTAAGATGTCATATGTACTTCATGCCATCACACTTGGTTAACTCTACCACTTTTGAAAACTTATAAATAAATGTCGGAATTCACATCTAAATCTTCTAGGTTCATGACAGGATTGTTGAAATGTCCGAATTAAATGACCACCAGAAATCTGCCATCATGGAAAAAATTGCTGTAAGTATGCACAGTCTGAAATTGTTCTACTTCCAGGAATAATTCTACAGAGATGTAAGTGAAATGTAAAGAACATAAAAACAAAAACTGTTTGTTGACAGTCAAGTTAATTGACTGGTAAGTTTCTTTCCTCTCTCTATTCCAAATCACCCATGTCATAAGAAGCGCATCATGGCGGACGGCAGCTATGTGTAACAGCTCTTATGCTGCCTCCTATTCCTTCCCCGAACCATAACTTGAAATGCCGGACCAAATAGGAAAAGTTAAAACAACGGGTACTAGAAAATGGGAAGAGCGTAAAAGCAGCTCACCAGAGACGGTGGCAAAACCTGCGAAACTTGTTAAATCGAAAGACAACCAAGCTATGGCGGCCTCGCCATCGGAAGCTGAGAAAACGGTCAGAGAGTCGAGCAACACGAGTCTGGAAGATATAAAGGGAATTCTAGACAACATTCAAGATACAATTGCAAGAATCCTACATGAAAATGGTCAACTTAGAGACGAATTGAAAGAACTTAAAGCGTCTTTGAAATCGGAAGACCGCGAGGTGCAAAATCTACAAGAATCGTTGTCGAAAACGTGTGAACGAAACAAGACTTTGGAACTGGAACTGAACGCGGCAAAAGTAAAGATCGATAAACAAGTGGACGAAATTTACAACTTATGGGATAACCTTGATAGCTTAGAGCAATATACTAGAAAAAACAGTCTGGAAATCCATGGTGTCCCAAAAGAAGCGTACAGCTCTACAGAGGAGGCGGTCCTCGCAATCGCCAATGCGTTAGATGTTGACATTTCATCGAACGATATAGAAATATCGCATCATCTTAAAAGAAGAAACAGCAATACCGCAATTATCGTAAAATTTGCAAACCACAAAGATAAAACCAAACTATATAAAGCAAGAACAAGACTTAAGACAGTGAAAACGTCGAGTATATTTTCAAGATGCCCTGTAACCATTCCAGAATTTAAAGATCGCATCTTTATCAATGAAAACCTCACAGGACACAGACGTTTTGTCATGGGTAAAGCAAATAAGATGCGGAGAGACGGTTTACTTCTTAGCTGCTGGTCCTTGGACGGTAAGATATTCGTAAAAACGTCGCCTGAAGGAACCCCCACTAGGATCTTTAGTGAAGACGATCTTAAAAATTTGTAAATAATCGTTTAGAGGAGATTTCACAAATCCCGTAAATATCGTATCGAAATGCAAATTTTGTATCTTTTGGGGGAAATGAGATCGAACGGGGAGGAGGAAGGGAGGCTCGCACCTTTTTTCTCCTTGCTTCCCTTCCTTTGCAGAACCAAAGTTTGGAAGTAGAATTCCTTTTTTGTTTGGAAATTGGAAATACTTTCAAATCTCCCAGCGTGTTTCAATTCACCTTGATTTATTTTTATTCGAGTGCAGTGTATGTATTGTATTTCTTTTACGAACTGTACAACTTAATTTTATATTTCTCTCGTTTATATTAGTTTTCTTTGCGATTACTAGTTAATTTAGTCTCTTAAATTAGAGTAGCTTATTTATATTTCTAACTCTTGCTAATATTTTGTCTGTCTTCGTATTTCCTTTTTTTTTAATTTTTTTTTTATCTCTCTCAAGCCTTTGTTGCTGTCTATTAGCATAACTATTGTGCGGTGTAGAATAGGTGTTAGTCTTCATTTGTAAGAATACTATGAAACTCATCAAAATCTTATCATTGAATGTAAGGGGGTTGCGTAACCACGTCAAGCGAAGGGCATTGTTCTTGTATCTCAAGAATCAAAAAGCAGATTTCTATTGTCTTCAGGAAACCTTTTCGTCCAAGAAAGATGAAGTCCCTTGGGCTTCAGAATGGGGTGGGAAAATATTTTTCTCACACGGTACAAAACATTCCAAAGGTACTGGCATATTGCAGAGACCAAACTCCTTGCTTTCTTTTGAATGTCTGTGTAGCTAACGCTAAGGTACAAGGGTTACTTGGGTAATTTCCCGAGTTTCCTAGCGCGCGTTTTCGGGAACACGTTTTTTGCTCTTGCGAACGTCAGATGTAGAGCAGCCGAAGTTGTCTTGCTAGTTTATGGTATAATAGAGCGTTTTTCTTAGATTCTTTGTGGAATTCAACCAGTCCATTACCTCGTCGCTGGACAAAGGTAATTTGTGGATCAATTTCGCTCTATTCGTCTTTATTGTGCCTTCGTAAAACTTAGATTTATTTCACCATAACAAGGCGACTCCTTACGGTTCGTTTTTCTCATCAATTTGTTTCATGTATTACCTTTAGTTTTACGCTTCACTGTAACCTGTTGAGGAACTAAGGACGAAGTTGTAATTCTGCCAGCAATAAATTATTTGGATCAAATTGGACTTAAGACTTATTTATCGCGCGAAACGTCGCCGGTAACAGTAAAACTTTGGATACGAGTCCGTGGACTGGACGCATGGATATTGGATTCTGGATCATCTCAAGATGAGTGCTTCGTCGCCTACGCAGATAAACACACCTGATAAAGATGGATCAATTAAGAGTACAAAGGATATGCAAGATGCTCAACTGACGTCTGATGAATTGGAAGGTAGGAAACGTACTCTAACACAAAAGGGTTTGGAGTATCAGTTGCCATTTAAGAAGAAAAGTTATGAAGACGCCTTAACTAAATTAAGGAACTGTGTTGACACAGTCGACATGTTATGGATTGATGCAAGTGATATCGATAAACTTCGCCAGCTTAGAACTGAACTAGAAGAAAGTCGACAGGCATTTGAAATAGCACGATCAGGATATGCACCCCTTTTATCAGAAGAAGAATTGCAGCAACTCTGTGGTGAATCTTCTGATCTTCTTAGGCGAGCAGTGCAACTAAGAACAAATGCTGGTGAACGTATTTTCATATTAGAAAAGGATGAAATCAATTCTCGCACAACAACCAGATCATCTTCGTCAAAAAGATCAAGGAGCTCAAATGCCTCTGAGACAAGAGCAAGGGCGTTAGCAGAAGCAGCAAAAAAGAAAGTCGAATGGCAATATGCTAAGCTGGAAATGCAGAAGAAGGTGGAATTAAAAATGAAGGAGTGTGAAATAGAAGAAATGCAGAGAAAGAAAGATTATGAAAGATCTGAAGCTGAAGCTGCTGCACTGGCTAAGGTCGAAGAAGAAGAGGAAGAAGATAAGAAACATATACCTGACTGCTTGGATGATATCCCTTCTGAAACGGATAAGGAAGATCGTGTGCTTCAATACTTGTCAGCACTTCCTACTACCTCTGCTTGCACCAGTGCTACTTCAACCAATCATGTGGGTCACCAGCAGAACACCCCAGTTAGTATTGTAAGCACCACTCCTCTCACAGTTCATCCTAACAACAGCACAGCTTCAACTACTGTTGCATATGGAACTCCGGAAGTAAGACCATCTGTACTGAGACCATCAGCCACACCCTTCTCTCCCTTGTATTCCCAAACAGTGATGCCAACATTCTCCACCCCGCTCTATTCAGCAGTTGATCCGCTCAACATTACAAAGGCAATCACGGAAAGTTTTGAAGCTGCTCGAATGCCACCCCCAAATCTAACAGTTTTCACTGGAAATCCATTGGATTGGCCAACTTGGAAGAGCGCCTTCGAAACTGTAATAGAGAAGAGAGCTATCAATCCCAGTGAAAAGATTCTATATCTGCTTCAATATTTGGCTGGAGCTCCAAAGAAAGTCGTGGAAGGTTATCAGTTTGTGTCTTCGCCTGACGCATATCAAACAGCCAAGGGCATCCTAGAGAAACGATTCGGCCATCCGTCTGTTGTTGCTGATGCCTTTCGAAAAAGGTTGGAAAATTGGCAGAGGATAGCCCCAAGGGATGGAGCTGCCTTGAGAGAATTTGCTGACTTCTTACAAACCTGTAAACTAGCAATGCATTCGGTTGAGGATCTCGAAACATTGAACAAGGAAAGTGGCAACAAGAAACTAGTAAAGATCCTTCCTGCTTGGGCTCATCCCAAATGGGGAACTATGGTTCGGGATTATCAACTAAAGCACGGAGACACCAAGTTCCCTCCTTTCATAGTATTTGTCAACTTTGTCACCGAGATAGCTGAGATACAGTGCTTGCCCGTACTTTCGGATGTAGAAGTCAATAAGCAAGAAAGAGAGGACAGAAATAAGAATCACAGGAGAGGTCCTGGTCATGGAGGGCGACTCCACATCAATTCACTGTTGACAGATGTCACTAATTCTTCAGCTACTTCCAAGAAAACTACCAGCAAACCATGTGCAAGGTGCAGGGGGCCCCATGACTTGAACACCTGCCAAGAGCTTCTGAGAGTTCCTCTAAAGGAGAGATTGTCATTCCTGATCAAGAAAGGATTCTGCCTAAGGTGCCTAGAGCACGGCCATATGGCAAAGGAGAATAAGTGTACAGCAAGATTGAAGTGTGCATCATGCAAACAACAGCATCCCACATGTCTGCACAGAGAGCAGCAACCAGACAAGTCAAACGAAACAGAGCATGCTTCTCAATCAGCATCTGAACAATTACCAGTGCCAACATCAGAACCAGCGTCCGCCAAGTGTACAAGAGTGTGTGGAGTTGAAGGTCAGGAATCTGGACAAGATCAAAGTTTGATTATTCCAGTATGGGTATCGAGCTCTGAGAACCTTGAGAACAAACGGTTGACTTACGCTCTCCTTGACTGCCAATCAAACGCAACATTCATTACTGAGAAGTTGAGAGAGGAGCTTGGAATTGAAGGTGCTAAGAGTCACTTGTTGTTATCTACATTGCACGAGGAAAATGAAGTGATTGAAAGTCACAAGGTTAAAGGCCTTACCGTGACGAGTATGAACCACCAAAGTAGTATTCCCTTACCACAGGCATTCACAAGACAAATGATCCCTTTCAAGAGTTCACAGATTCCCAAGCCTGAGGTAGCCATGTACTGGGAACACTTAAAGCCTATTGCGAGTGAACTGATGCCATACAGGAAAGACTTAGAAGTTGGCTTGCTCATCGGAACAAATTGTCCAAGGGCTATTAAACCACGAGAGATAATACCTGGTTCTGACAATGATCCATATGGAGTAAGGACTGATCTTGGTTGGGGCATCATTGGCAGAGTGTGCCTCTCCCCTCTTGCCGATTCAAATGAGGATCACGGAGTCTGGACTAACAAGATCATTACAAGGGAACTGACTAGTTCTTACGAATGCAGCACACCCCGTTGTGGTTCAACATTCGTCCTGAAATCTTCCGTCAAGGAAGTCTTCCATCCAGCTCAAATAAATCAAATGTTTGAGCTAGATTTTCAAGAGAGACGTGACATTGAGAGTGAGCGATCGTTGTCTGTTGAAGATCAGAAGTTCCTTAAAATTGTTAATGACGGTATCCACAAGCGAGAAGACGGGCACTATGAGATGCCACTGCCCCTACGCTCAGCAGTGGAGCTCCCAAACAACCGTTCCTTGGCTATCAAACGCCTCTTCCTTCTGAAGGAACGCTTCAAAAGAAACCCAGGCTATTACAAGGACTATGCAAGGTTCGTGGAAAAGGTTATAGAGGATTGCGCTGAGAAGTGCGAAGATGTAGCGGCCGGAAGCGCTGGCAGAGTCAACTACGTACCGCACCATGGAGTATATCACCCCAAAAAACCAGGCAAGATCCGGGTTGTCTTTGATTGCAGCGCACGCTATGCCGGAACCTCCCTCAATCAAAATCTGCTACCAGGACCAGATCTTACGAACAGTTTAGTTGGTGTTCTTTGCAGATTCCGCCAAGAGGCCATAGCGTTCTCCTGTGATGTTGAGTCAATGTTTCACCAATTCTTTGTCAATGAAGAAGACAGAGACCTCTTAAGATTTTTCTGGTGGGAAAATGGTGATCTCGATGCAGCACCTGTTGAATACAGAATGCAGGTCCATCTGTTTGGAGCCGGTTCTTCACCTGGCTGTGCTAATTTTGGATTCAAGCAAGCTGCACATGATGGGGAAGAAGAATTTGGAACTGAGGCTGCCGACTTCCTACGGCGAAACTTCTATGTCGATGATGGCTTGAAGTCCCTTAGCACAGTCTCCGCGACTACAAGGCTAATCCAGAACAGTCAAGCCATGTGCGCTAAAGCTGGTATCCGCCTACACAAGTTTGTCAGCAACACCAAAGAAGTACTAAAGGCAATTCCTCCCGAAGATAGAGCAAATGGACTGCAAGACTTGGATTTGAAGTTTGACCAGCTACCCATCGAACGCACATTAGGCGTCATGTGGTGCATTGAGACCGATTGTTTCAGATTCCGGATTGTCATTCAAGATCAACCTTTGACCAGAAGAGGAGTCCTCTCTACTGTATGTTCAGTATATGATCCTCTTGGATTAGCAGCCCCTGTTATCTTAGTCGGGAAACAAATTCTTCAGGAACTCTGTCGTGGAAATGTTGACTGGGACGAGCCAATCCCTGACAACCTACGACCTGGATGGGAAAGGTGGAGAAATGAATTACACGTCTTAGAAGAACTGAAAATTCCAAGATGTTTCAAACCCAAGGATTTTGGAGAAGTAAAGAGTGTTCAGTTGCATCATTTTTCAGATGCCAGTCAGAGCGGATATGGTCAGTGTAGTTACGTTCGCCTGGTAAACCAGTTGGACCAATCACATGTCTCATTTGTCATGGAAAAGGCTCGAGTAGCACCACTGAAGGCAATTACCATCCCTCGGCTTGAACTTACCGCAGCAGTAGTCTCCACTAAAGTGAGTCAGTGCCTCAAGCAAGAGCTAGACTACCAAGATGTTGTCGAACTGTTTTGGACCGATAGTCAAGTTGTGATTGGATACATAAACAATGAAGCTAGACGCTTTCATACCTTTGTGGCCAACCGTGTGCAGGAGATACACAATTTTACCAAGCCTGACCAATGGCACTATGTTGGAACTGACACTAACCCAGCTGATGCTGCCTCGCGCGGCCTTACATCCCATCAACTGGTACACGATTCATGTTGGCTGAAGGGCCCAGAATTTCTGTGGAGTTTGAATGTTCGTTCAGTACAGCCATGTTACAAGCCTGGCCCCCTTGATTCACAGGACCCGGAAGTCAAGAAGATCTCCACCCTTGCTACGCAGACCATGGAGGGATTTCCTAACCACTTTGAGACAAGCAGATTGAGTCGCTTCTCTAACTGGTTCAGAGCCAAGAATGCCGTGGCACTATGTTTACTGCTAAAGAGGCGCCTACAAGAGAGAAAGATTAAGGAAAGCTCACACGTCCCTGAGAGCAAGTTGAAACCAGAGGTAGAAGACTTAGCCCAGGCAGAGATAGAAATCATCCGCAGTGTGCAGCATGAACACTTTAAGGAAGAAATCAAAACACTACGCTCGCTGAATGTTAATGGAGAATTTCCGAGTAGAGAAGCTGTGAAGCAGCGCAACTCAAGTTTGAAGAAGACTAGTTGCATGTACCGTCTCGACCCCTATCTTGATGCCGATGGAATCCTGCGAGTTGGAGGTCGCCTCAGGAGGGCTGACATGTCCGAAAGCGTCAAACACCCGAGCATATTGCCAAGGAAGTCCCACATCACCGAGCTGATAATACAGGATTGCCACCATGCCATAAAGCATCAGGGCAGTGGGATGACCCATAACGAGCTCCGCCAGCGTGGCTATTGGGTGATTGGTGGTACGTCTGCAGTAGGATGTTTCATTTCAAAGTGTACCATTTG
Organism: Micromussa lordhowensis; assembly: GCA_964020085.1. Taxonomy (NCBI): domain Eukaryota; kingdom Metazoa; phylum Cnidaria; class Anthozoa; order Scleractinia; family Lobophylliidae; genus Micromussa; species Micromussa lordhowensis. Next base: position 37,751,161 of record OZ026599.1, on the reverse strand, counting down.
TAGACGATTTAGAGCACCTCCACAAGTTCAGAAGATGGCAGATTTGCCTAAGGATCGAACAGAGTCAGTTCCGCCCTTTACATACAGCGCAGTAGACTACTTTGGTCCCTTCCTTATCAAAGAGGGTCGTAAAGAAGTTAAGCGATATGGAGTATTATTCACCTGCATGTCTTCACGCGCAGTCCACATTGAAACCTCAACCACTCTCGAGACTGACTCCTACATAAATGCACTACGCCGCTTCCTGGCTGAACGTGGCCCAGTTCGTCAAATCAGATCTGACCGTGGCACAAACTTTGTTGGCGCCAAACGGGAACTAGCAAACGCTCTAAGTGAGATGGATCATGAGAAAGTTAGCAATCACTTACTGAAAGAGAACTGTGATTGGATTGACATGGAAATGAATGTTCCTTCAGCAAGCCATATGGGGGGCAGCTGGGAACGGCAGATAAGAACTGTGCGAAATGTTCTTGCAGTGTTACTTCAAGAGAATGGAACCCAGCTGGACGATGAAAGCTTTCGCACTCTTATGAAGGAAGTCCAGAACATCGTGAACTCGAGACCACTCACTGTAAACAACATGATGTCTCCAGGTGCCCCAGAACCATTAACGCCAAACCATCTGCTCACAATGAAGGTTAAGGTGCTGATGCCTCCTCCTGGTGTGTTCTTAAGAGAAGATCTCTACTCAAATAAGAGATGGCGAAGAGTACAGCATCTCGCGAATGAATTTTGGACCAGATGGCGAAGGGAATTTCTGCATACACTACAGATGCGTCAGAAGTGGGCCAAACCGCAAAGGAACCTTATGGTTGGTGACATAGTTGTGGTGAAGGATGATCACCTCCCAAGGAATGAGTGGAAGTTAGCTCAAGTTCAGCAGACCCTCCCAAGTGATGATGGTTTCGTTCGAAAGGTCATCTTAGCTGTTGGAACGCGACTTCTTGACAACCATGGAAGAAGGACACACGAAGTTCAGCGTCTGGAAAGACCCATTCACAAGTTGGTGTTGATTTTGCCCCAAGACCGGGAATTCCCCATCGAGGAGCCTCCAGAATCAGATGCTACATGTTAAGAGAGACACTATAAACTATTAAGGACTTTGTTATTTGACTTTTTTGACCGGATTTGCCGAGATTGTTTTCCTTTTTTCTGAGAATTTCTTTGTTTAAACAGTAGATTCCCACTGTTGGGGAGCCATGTAGCTAACGCTAAGGTACAAGGGTTACTTGGGTAATTTCCCGAGTTTCCTAGCGCGCGTTTTCGGGAACACGTTTTTTGCTCTTGCGAACGTCAGATGTAGAGCAGCCGAAGTTGTCTTGCTAGTTTATGGTATAATAGAGCGTTTTTCTTAGATTCTTTGTGGAATTCAACCAGTCCATTACCTCGTCGCTGGACAAAGGTAATTTGTGGATCAATTTCGCTCTATTCGTCTTTATTGTGCCTTCGTAAAACTTAGATTTATTTCACCATAACAAGGCGACTCCTTACGGTTCGTTTTTCTCATCAATTTGTTTCATGTATTACCTTTAGTTTTACGCTTCACTGTAACCTGTTGAGGAACTAAGGACGAAGTTGTAATTCTGCCAGCAATAAATTATTTGGATCAAATTGGACTTAAGACTTATTTATCGCGCGAAACGTCGCCGGTAACAGTCTGTCTACTGATCCAAACGGTAGATTTGTTATCGCAAAGATCAAGTTAGGTGACGAAGATTTTTTTCTAGCTTCCGTTTATGCTCCATGTGATTCCGAACAACAATCTTTGTTTACACAAAATTTATGTACAGATATTGTCTCTAAAACAAACACGTCCAGAACTATAATCGCAGGAGACTGGAATACTACTCTTCACTCAATAGACAAACGTGGAGGGCGTCCATGGCAAGAAACAAGCTACAGGAATTCCCTTCTTAGTTTTATGGACGAATTAGGTCTTGTTGATATTTATCGAGTCTTACACCCCAAAAAGAAGGCATTTACTTATGAATCAAAAACTTTGAGGCTTAAATCTAGAATTGACTTTTTTCTCATTGCACAGTCTTTGAAACTAAACATAAGAACAGCTGAAATCCGCTCTTCAATTGCTCCAGATCACAAGGCCATTTACTTAAGTGTAGAAAACAATGACGCATTTCATCGCGGCCCAGGGACGTGGAAATTCAATAACCAATTACTAGAAGATGAAAATTATATCCAGCTAATCACAGAATGTTTACCGAGAATTTTAGCAAAGTATCAAGAAGTTGAGAGCCATCAACTTTTATGGGAACTTATCAAGATGGAGTTTCGCGCTGAAACCATAACATACTCAAAAGCTAAACGCCGTGAACTTAAAAACAGGGAAACTTATCTTCAGGAAAAACTTGATGCCCTTGATAATGAAATATGTCATGGACATGACCATTTCAACCAATCACTGCTAGATGAATACGAAAGCATCAAGACAGAACTTAAAGATATTTACGAAAAGAAAGGCAAAGAAGCCATGTTCCGCTCAAAAGCCCGCTGGATTGAAAAGGGTGAGAAACCCACCAATTATTTTTTTAATTTAGAAAAGCGAAACTTCGAGAAAAAAGTTATTGCACAGTTAAAACTTGAGAATGGCGAAATTATCTCAGACATGAAACAAATCAACCGAGAAGTAGAATCATTTTATAGCGATTTACTAGAAACAAAATCATCCGGCTTTCTCTCCACGAATTTTAAAGAGAACTTTTTCGCCTTTGTTGAGAACCTAGACATTCCCAAATTGTCTTTTGAAGAATCAATGTCTCTTGAATCCGATCTGACACTTGATGAGATAAAAAATGTTTTGAAATCCTTTCAGAACAACAAATCCCCTGGAGAGGATGGCTTTTCCAAAGAATTTTACGAAACATTCTTTGACCTAATTGGCATACATCTCCTTAATTCATATAATGAAGCTTTTACCAGAGGACAATTGTCAATATCTCAGAGGCGCGGCGTTATTTGTTTGATACCAAAAGATGACTCCTGCCTTATTGAGCTGTCTAATTGGCGACCGCTAACCCTCTTAAACGTCGATTATAAAATTTTGGCAAAAGCAATTGGCCAAAGAATTGAGTCAATATTATCCTCGCTTATACACTCTGATCAAACAGGCTTCATCAAGGGTAGATTTATTGGCCAAAATGTTCGGCTTTTAAATGATATTATGGAATATACAGAAGCTAAAAATCTCCCAGGCATCCTACTTTTTATTGATTTTCGTAAGGCCTTCGACACTATTGAATGGAATTTTCTCCACAAGTGTATTGAATTATACAACTTTGGTCCAAATATTAGAAAGTGGATATCCATTCTTTATAATAATGTCGAAAGTGGTGTGATGAATGCGGGTTTCATGACCAAATATTTCAAAGTTTCTCGAGGCGTCCATCAAGGATGTCCTCTGAGTCCTCTATTGTTTGTGTTAGCGGTTGAAATGCTAGCCCTCAAAATACGCCAAGATCAACTTTGCCGGGGCATCGAGCTCCCAAATGGGCGGAATGCCAAGATCTCGCAGTTTGCAGATGATACAACTCTGATTCTCGAAGATACCACGTCCCTAAGAAATGCCATGAATATAGTTAATTTATTTGGAGTATTGTCCGGTTTGCAATTAAATAAAAAGAAAACAAAAGCCTTGTGGATTGGTGCTTCGAGCAAAAACAAGATAGAGCCCTTAAAATTCCAGTGTCCAAAAGATCCCATAAAATTTC
>OZ026599.1:37712436-37742436 GCA_964020085.1 Micromussa lordhowensis | reverse complement strand
TTCTTGAAAAACTGCTCCTGCTTCACCATTAAACTCGCAGCCAGCCGTGTTGAAACTCCCTTCGCTGTTAATATGCCACATCTCATAGTTCTGCCATGTCCCTGCAGTGCAATCATTACACTCAATATCTCGTATGTTTAGATATTCATACGTACGGCACTGCGTATGCCACTGACCAAACAGATCGTGACCTTCCAACTTTGCACGTGCATAGTCAATGTAGACTAGACCCTCATCCGGAAAGTTGCAAGTGGCTCTGAGATGGGTTGACGTAGCAGCAAGTGACAGCATACGGGAGAGAGATAACCGGTAAGCGCTCCAGTTTATTGTGTTTTCCTCTTCGTTTACAGGGAAGTCATGGTCAAATCTGTTCATCTTAAACTGGTCGTTATTCCCGTAAGAGAACGACTGTATTAGCGCCCAAACATAGCAAGGCTCATGAGTCAAGTCGCAATAGACTTGAAAAGGCTTGTCTTGTGAATCGTAAACTCTGAACATCCCAGAAATCTTTGCGCCATTTCTTGCCACATCCTTACAGTTTCGAGGATGCTTTAGTGTCTCACACCGCTGACCAGTATACGCGGGAGGGCAACTGCAGTTGAACCTCACAATGGTGAGTTCACAAATCTCCTGACAGGTCCCACCCTGCAGACACGGATTGGTTTGGCAGCATCTGTTGACACAGCGGTCAATTTCGTGGTAAGAACGCCTGCCATGCTGTAGACAATGAAATTCAGCATCATTAATTTCTGTGATAAACCGTAAGATCCCCCAGCCCCCTTCATGGCAAAAAATAATAATAATAATAGCCAACAAAAACGCCTGGAAAATAAGTTCTTTGCGTGTAAAACATTTACTTGGTTTTGCGAGAGATACATTGCCGCCTTCTACCAGTAACAACGAAACCTTTGTCAAGGGACATCTGCCTATTACCAACACCTGCTTATTACGAACAACCGCTCATTAAGCACACCCAATTTAACCGTTAGACGTCATACAAATGTTTTAGGCACAAAAGTAAAAGTCTCAAATCTTGTCAAGACTTTTTTGTGTCTTGTCTTGTGGCTTGTAAGCTATATTAGTCTATAATTATCATGATAATATCTTTTGAGACCCTCTTATAACGAACGTCCACTTATTACGTGAAGCTGCTTAATACGGACACACGCCTATACTATTACCGCCTCCTGGTTAGCTCAGTTGGTAGAGCGCCAGTCTGCTGTGCGGAAGGTCGAGGGTTCGAGCCCCAGACCGGACCAACACTCAGGGTCTTAAAATAACTGAGGAGAATGTGCTGCCTTTGTAAATTCATCTGCAAATGGTTAGATGTTCAGGTCTTCTCGGATAAGGACTATAAACCGTAGGCCCCGTCTCCTGCATCTTCAATGTTACATGGTTAGCAGGGGACGTTAAAGAACCCACACACTTATCGAAAAGAGTAGGGCACGTAGTTCCCGGTGTTGTGGTCTGGCCTTGTCTCACGGGTTGGTGCTTTACATAGGGATAACCTCATGCACCTTTCCCCCTTGGACAGAGTTGTCCAAGAAAAATTACTATGACTATGACTATTACGGACAATTGGATAAGGTCTCTGTTGTGGATCAATTTTAGCCGTGGTACGAGTCTTTTTAAACGTTAACTAAAGACGTATCTTTTAAAAATTATCATTTTAGCTGAAAAAATTTGATTTGTTTTATTTTTTTATCATTGTACTCTGCATTTTTATCTCGTAGAACTTTCTTTTTTGCTCTATTGCTTTTGTAAAGCGCTTAGAACAGATCCACATAGGCGCTATAAAATATCTATTATTATTTTTATTATCACTATTTGAACCACGAGAATGCGGACCGCTTTGGAAACACATAAAGTTACTATCGGGAAAATGTAGTGTGATAATAAACCTGTCTGAAGACGCTACTGGAATCCAAAAACCCGTCATCATGAATGGATTTCTTTCTTAAAAAGCTCCTTGCATAAAATTATAAGGAGGAAGAAACATCCTTAATTAATGAGTGTACTTACAATGATGTATTCCCGTACCAGGTCGTAATAATTTGCTCCAGGTTTGTATTTCAGTGCCTCTGGTTTCATGATTTTGTTAACATCGTTCAGTTGGCAGTTGTTTCGTGGAATGTTATGAATGTAGTTCATCGAGATACAACGACAGTCATCTTTGCACGTGATGTGACACTGACTGACGCCATCCACTGTTACACTTTTAAACACGTGACCTTCAAGGGCGTGGTCAGCGACAAGATCTTGGTCTATAACAAATTTGAAGTTTTGACATATTTTATCTGTACAGACGAGATGTGTTTTCAGCAAGTGGAACGTTATAATCAACTTGAACCAAAGGGATGTCGTCATCATCCTCAATGCTTTTAGAGATTCAGTTAAGTTTCCTGTAAAAAATACAGATGTTTATTTGTATAGGCGGTTTATTTGTCGACCATTCAACGTAATACAAAAGGGACATCTTAGAAAACATTTCAGCTCAATATGTGGTTAGTATATAATTATTTTGGTAAAATAACACTTATGCACTTGCTTTGGTTTAGAATTTTTTGTGTTGTGATTTCGTTTTGGTTTAGGCGAGCGACTCTTAACTTTAGTTTTGATTTTCATCTGCAAATATATTTTTAAATAAAAACTGACTCTACGGCAATGCAAAATTCAATTATCCAAAAGTAAAATTGTTTTTTGTTGCTTAACTTAAATCGAGTAGACTTTTTTCTTACTGTTAGCGGAACATACCTTGAAAAGGCCTTTATCAGAATCGGCACAAACACTGAGCAAGAACTCCTGCACAAAAGGTTAACAGGCCCGTGATCTCAATACTCTCCACAATCCAAAGACAACACCCAAGGAAAAAAAGTCTGATAGTTTACTTTGAAAGTTCTTCAATGACTGGTCAACTCCTCAAGGTTGTATCTTATTCTGAAACAACAACAACAACAGCAACATGAACTTTATTTTTTACAGTTTTGAAAAAGGCGTTTGTAGCCCGCAGTTAGCACAGCTATTCTAGGCGGGCTACTTAAACTGACACAGTATAATTGATAAGCTCTCTCACACACACACATACACTATAATGACCGGCGATATCTATTGTAACCAAACAAAAGGGAATCATTATGTGAATTATCGCACGAAACCTGATATTTTGTCATATCGCTGGGATCGGAAGGTAGACAACCAGCAAGAAAACTGCAAGTTTTTTGCAGCTGGTATCTTAGTTTTGGCTTACCTTTACCTTGCTAGTAGTCTAGGCTTGCCACTTAAATTGGAAGAAACAAATATTTCTAATAAACATTGAAGTAAATATATGTTTGCGGCCGAAGAACACGGATAATCATAACATCCTGTTATGACAACCAACTATCCCTTATTATAATCATTTGCAAAAAACTTGGGGATTCTGATTGTTTCTTAGAATGTTGTCGAATTTGTTCACGGTATTAGAACACAGGAAGAAATGTTAAAAAAACTAAGCACCCGTTAACATTATGGGATCGTATGATTGATTGAAGTCTTGTGAACATAGTTTGCAATAACATTTAAAACAGCTTTGCATTTGTTCCATTTTGACACCTTAAAAATTCACTCGTAATTTTGTCAAAAACGCTCTTATAGATTTTTTTTGCAATTTTGAAATCGTTGAGGCAGCTATGTCAGGTCCGAGATCCCGACTTCGTATTTTCGAAATTATGTCTGGTGGCAAGTTATTCGGTCTTATGTAAAATGGAGCATGGAGTCATTTCGTTGCTATGGTAACTCAGATGTTGGTGAAATGTACCCCATTTGAAACTTTCATCCTTCTCTAGCACACCACTAACGTTTGATTTTCTGTTGGATTGATAATGGTGGTGCTCTAGTCGCTCAAAGTTGAATGGTGTCGTGATTCAAAAATCCGATCGAGCCGCCTTAGCAGGTAGATAATGCGAATCGTAGAAGAAATGTGTTGTTATTTTTAATTCAACAAAATTTGATTTATAAACCTCAAATATCCACGCCCTTTCAATATTAACGCCACAAATTGATTTTTTTCTAGAAACCTTTTCTTCTTTGGCAATTTCTTTTAGATTAAAACGCCATATTGGTTATTACGTCATTCAAGACTTCATTCCCACAGCACTGATTGTCATGCTCAGTTGGGTCGGCTTCTGGATCAATGAACAAAGTGTACCCGCCCGAGTCTCCCTCGGTATCACCACGATACTCGCCATAACAACACTTCTCTTTGGTGTCCAGGCCTCTCTCCCTAAAGTCGGTTACATCAAGGCCATTGATTTTTACCTACTGGAAGCTTTCTCTTTGTTTTTGGTGCGTTGGTTGAGTTTGCTGTCATCTGTACCGTGACAGATTTAAGGGAAGAGAAATCGCGTGTTGATTCAGAGAGGAATAATGATTCCACGCGCGATCCCTCCACGATCCTCGCGAGTGGCTTCAGCAGCCCGTCAATGGTTTTCAAAGAGCCTAAGGTAACTTTCAAGAAGATTCTGATCGTCAATCATTATTTTTTTTCCTTCAGCGCTCTACTTACTATGTGGTTCATTTCTGTGTAGTCCGTTTTCCTAATTAACTGCCTCTTGCCTCGAGTACTAGGGAGTTTAAGAAAACCACGACGACAACAGCATCGGGACCTTTGCTAAACTAAAGGTTTAATGAGCAGAACAATGGCTGTGCACGTGCGTTGTAAATCTTGGTACATTTATTTTTCATTCTTTTTTAATCGACGTTGTCCTCGGCGTCGCCTTCTTAATTACTTAAACTCTCTACTTTTCAGGTTTGGAAACCTTGTTAAACCTTCTTTCTGCATTACCATTGCACGAAAGTTTGTAAAACATAGCAGCCTGGTATTTTTTGTTCTATGCTTTCAATTATCAGTTCAATCCAGAGTGATATTGTTTTATTGGCAGGATTCTATTAAAGCGAGTTCGCAGTCCTCTTTATGTTATCCAGTCTGTGGCAAGAAGATCGTGGACAACAGAACAAGTGATGATAAAAACCCTAAGCTGTCATCCCGCGTGAGAAGCATGGCTCACCCGGTCGACCGAACGTCAAGGATATTGTTTCCTCTCGCTTTCTATCTTTTTGTTATGATTTATTGCCTGATATTTGTCATTCTGTAAACTAAAACTGTAGAAAAGCTGAGATGAACCAAGTGGCACGTGCAGAAGAGATAACTAAAGACCATCTTGCTGAGAGTAATGTGTTCACTGTAAAAAAGAACACCTTTCATTGTTAACATTTCTCCTCGACATGAACGTGATATTTTTGAGACTGAGCAGTGGCTACTTGGTCAGACTGTAACAGCCACTCCTTCTCTCTCTCCTGGAACTTTGACAGAAGAAAAGAGCTTGGTGAAATTTTGGAGGCGAGATCACCGTCGGATAACATCACTCACACCATGTCTCGTCCTAGAACATACTATTAGCCGCCTTTAATGTCAAGGTAACGCGTGGCAAGAGATTCAATTGACTCTGGAGACGAGAATAACTCTTGTCTCAGCCCCAGTCCAAGTCTTTAAGTTAGCAATTTTTCTCTCGTGTTTCTTCGTCATTCGGAGACTTTTTATCGGGAAAACGATGAAATGTTTTGTCATATGTAAATTTTAAGACACCTAAATATAACATCAGAAATAGTGAAGCTACACTGGGGAAAGGCCTTTTTAAAACTGATGTTTTTAAGTTTTCTTTTTTTAATCGTATTGTAGACCTGTGGAATTGCCTACCAATAGGCATGAGAACAATTGAACATTTCTCATTATTCAAGAGCAGTCTTACCAAATTTTATCTTAATAAATTTAACGTTAATAAGGATAGATTTTTATAATGGATTAATATATTATAATGATAATTGAGGCAGTTTATTTTTATAAGGAATCCCCGTATTCTGTATAAACTGACCTAATTATTCAGATCTTGTAATTTTTGTAATTTTTTCATTTATTTTAATTGTTAATTTATCTAGAATTTGTATATTAAGATCTGCGTAATTAAAGTTGAGTAAATAAATAAATAAATATTCAGAATTTCTCAAATAATGATTTCGCAGTTTTGAAATGTTGTGTCGGAATACCAGTTTTGTATATAGCCGCGCTCATGTGCGCATGCGTTAAGCCATTACATTTGCCATTACAAGTCAATAGCAGATTTGCACGTTGTCGTCATTTGACTACAACTACCAGAATTCCTTTCGTTTTTTCTTTGTTATTTAAATTTTGAATTCCTGGTGGGATTTAAATAACAGTTGCCATAATTAACATAAGAAAGAGTAAAAGTAAAGGATTCTGGTAGTTGTAGTCAATTGACGTCATCGTGCAAATCGCCTATTGCAAGTTGATCCTTGTTTCATGTTTTTCCGCGCTGATGTAAATCGACAGATCTAGAGTGCGAATCTCGCAAAAAGAGAAAAAATGCATTAAACTTTTAGAATTATGTCAAAAAATTATTCAGTATTATTAAAAACTGGATCATTGGATAATGCAATTCGAGAGTTTTCATTGACTTAGCCATCATGGGTTATGAGCCGTCATACCATGCTTTACAGGTATCGTAAGCGTGTTATTTGGGGGCGTTTTTATTTTATTTTAGTTGTCTATATTTTGGGGCGTTTTTAATTAAATGATAATTATTGTAGGCTCGATTTCCGCCGCTCTCTCGTGTCCGGTCTACGTTCCTCCCCTCCCCCGAAAGTGAGTTCGGGGGAGGAGCGCGGGCTCGTTTCCCGAACAGCGGCTGGAAATCGAGCCTATAATTATTGCGCTCGTGCTTCTTGGATATGAAATGATTATAGCTAACTCATATCCAAAGCGCGCTCGACAAATGATTATTAATTGTGCTATAGAACCCCAGACTTCCGTTGTGTGAACTTACTCAGTACCCTAATCACAAGGAAAGCGATAAATTAAAAAGTGGATGGAAGCTGGTAGAATGGGATCTAATTTACATCGCAGCGGATTCAGAATTCAAGAATTCATTCATACATGACTGATTCTACTCGCTGTTCTTGTCATCTGAAGCCGTTAACTAACAGTAAAGTGGGCTCTTATACGTTTCCTCAACGCAAAAAAAAAAAATGAAAAAACCCACGTTGGTTATTTCTCTGCATCCAAAAATTGTGCGCACTCAGTCATAGAAAGGGCATATTTGTACTTCTACGAAAACATAAGAGGACGTTTTTTCCTTACGTAGGTGTAATAAGTAATAATATTGAAACATTTAAATAGAGCTACACTGGAATGTTTTGTTTTGTCTTGTAAGTAGTTTGTTATTGTACTTGACTGATATATCATGTTGTAAATATTGTTTGTATTTAACAAATAAAGAAGCCTAAGCCGTGTATTACATAAAATACGATGGGCATTTGAGAACTCGAGGAAAATGTAGAAAACACGAGCCGCAGGCAAGTGTTTACATTTCTTGAGTGTTCTGAAATGTCCGGAGTGTTTTATCACAGTGTAATACACGGCTCAGGCTTCTTCATTTGTTTTATAATATGGAGGTAATGTGACGAAAAACACGCTTTATTTAAGCAATAGACCACAAGTTTCTATGGGTTTTAGGCTGATAAACCGCGCGGGATGTTGGTAGAACACGAGAAGAATTTGTAAATCACGGGCCGCAGGCGAGTCGTTTACGAATTCTTCGAGTGTTCTACGAACATCCCAAGTGGTTTATCAGCCTAAAACCCATAAAAACTTGCGGTCTATTGCTTTTATATAATAATTCAGAAGACGCGCGATTTTTCCATGGGTTTACCGGCACAATAATCCATAGCTGATTGACAAATCAGACCGCACGCATTGATTTGGTTATTATATAAACTCTGATAAAACATGGGTTTTCGACCAATCAGAGCGCGCGTAGGGTCCTATCTATATTATAATTTGAAATAAAGCATATCTAAAATAAAAAATAAAAAAATAAGGCTAGGGGACATTAAATTTGTAGATTAGACGGTACGAGTTTGAGATCGAGTGAAGTTACCAAAAAAGACGTGAAATCATCTCCGGCGAGCAATGACAATTTTAAGGGAACACTTTATTTTGCTGGCGATCGACCACTTGTGATTTAATGTGGCTAAAACTGAAACAAACACGAACAAAACAAACTAAAACAAAGCGAAAACGGCGCAAACTAAAACCCGTGATAAATAACACCATTTCAAGGAGCTACAACCTTACATTTACCTTACCTTATTTTTACCTTTCGAGTATGAGAACGACTTTTCAATTCTAGTTTGCAGACAGGCTCCGCGTCATCACGTTTCACACCCATCTGAAGAGCGAGGGTTCTTCGCTGGTTTGAGAATCGATAATCGTCCCTAATTAATCAGTATTGTGTTCCAAACGCAGCTTGTCCACTCTGATAATAACTTGGTTGTGATTATGTAGCCAACTCATGCATCAGTTTATTGATTCAAGTTTCTTATTATGACTTCTAAAACTAAATGCAGAAAAGTTTTACTCTTAATATTGGCCCGACACCCGTGTAGCTTCATACGGCTTTTTGTTTGATTGTCGTTATGAATATGGACGCGGGGGTCCAATTCCACTTTCAATTTTGAGATGAATTGTCTTTGCACTCTGGCTGCAATACATGAAGACTGTTTGTTTTAGATTGTTTTGCATAAGAAAAGGCCTCCTGCCTTAAGCGTAGAGTACGGGAAGCAGATTTTGGTCAAATAATCCACATAGCCACCTATTCTCATAGGCAAATTTGTAATACTTTCAATACACCGCGATTATAATGTTATCGGCGTCAAAATCAGGAATATTCAACCAAACAGGGTTCCTCAAAACAGACATTTACTGATTTTAAAATGGTTTAAAATGATTTCATTCTAAAAAAACCGCAAGGGCACAGTTTGTATCCGAGTCAAACTAACAGCTCTAATACGTTTCCTCAACGCAAAAAAAAACATTAAAAAAACCACGTTGGTTATTTCTCTGCATCCAAAAATTGTGCACACTCAGTCATAGAAAGGGCATATTTGTACTTCTACGAAAACATAATGGGACGTTTTTTCCTTACGTAGGTGTAATAAGTAATAATATTGAAACATTTAAATAGAGCTGCACTGGAGAATAATTTGTAAATCACGAGCCGCAGGCGAGTGGTTTACGAATTCTTCGGGTGTTCTACCAACATCCCAAGTGGTTTATCAGCCTAAAACCCATAGAAACTTGTGGTCTATTGCTTTTATATACTAATTCAGAAGACGCGCGATTTTTCCATGGGTTTACCGGCACAATAACCAATAGCTGATTGACCAATCAGAGCGCGCGCATTGATTTGGTTATTATATAAACTCTGATAAAACATGGGTTTTCGACCAATCAGAGCGCGCGTAGGGTCCTATCTATATTATAATTTGAAATAAAGCATATCTAAAAAAAATAAAAAAGTAAGGCTAGGGGACATTAAATTTGTAGATTAGACGGTACGAGTTTGAGATCGAGTGAAGTTACCAAAAAGACGTGAAATCATCTCCGGCGAGCAATGACAATTTTAAGGGAACACTTTATTTTGCTGGCAATCGACCACTTGTTAAACTGTAACAAACACGAACAAAACAAACTAAAACAAAGCGAAAACGGTGCAAACTAAAACCCGTAATAATAACAGAGACTTGCATTTGTAGCGCGATGCCGGGACTGCTTTTAAACGGCTGAGATATAGCAACAACCTGCACGAGATGCCTCGATTTAGATACTACAATCCGATCCCACTACCAAAACTTAAAAATGGACTGCGGTAAAAACTATTTGAATCGAAGAAATTACACGATGAAACAAGCGCCATATTCCAACACGTTATATAATACAATACAAAGTGTACTTGCTAAGTAACCGGACGCATAAATAACACCATTTCAAGGAGCTACAACCTTACATTTACCTTACCTTATTTTTACCTTTCGAGTATGAGAACGACTTTTCAATTCTAGTTTGCAGACAGGCTCCGCGTCATCACGTTTCACACCCATCTGAAGAGCGAGGGTTCTTCGCTGGTTTGAGAATCGATAATCGTCCCTAATTAATCAGTATTGTGTTCCAAACGCAGCTTGTCCACTCTGATAATAACTTGGTTGTGATTATGTAGCCAACTCATGCATCAGTTTATTGATTCAAGTTTCAGATTTTGGTCAAATAATCCACATAGCCACCTATTATCATAGGCAAATTTGTAATACTTTCAATACACCGCGATTATAATGTTATCGGCGTCAAAATCAGGAATATTCAACCAAACAGGGTTCCTCAAAACAGACATTTACTGATTTTAAAATGGTTTAAAATGATTTCATTCTAAAAAAACCGCAAGGGCACAGTTTGTATCCGAGTCAAACTAACAGCTCTAATACGTTTCCTCAACGCAAAAAAAAAACATTAAAAAAACCACGTTGGTTATTTCTCTGCATCCAAAAATTGTGCACACTCAGTCATAGAAAGGGCATATTTGTACTTCTACGAAAACATAATGGGACGTTTTTTCCTTACGTAGGTGTAATAAGTAATAATATTGAAACATTTAAATAGAGCTGCACTGGAGAATAATTTGTAAATCACGAGCCGCAGGCGAGTGGTTTACGAATTCTTCGGGTGTTCTACCAACATCCCAAGTGGTTTATCAGCCTAAAACCCATAGAAACTTGTGGTCTATTGCTTTTATATACTAATTCAGAAGACGCGCGATTTTTCCATGGGTTTACCGGCACAATAACCAATAGCTGATTGACCAATCAGAGCGCGCGCATTGATTTGGTTATTATATAAACTCTGATAAAACATGGGTTTTCGACCAATCAGAGCGCGCGTAGGGTCCTATCTATATTATAATTTGAAATAAAGCATATCTAAAAAAAAATAAAAAAGTAAGGCTAGGGGACATTAAATTTGTAGATTAGACGGTACGAGTTTGAGATCGAGTGAAGTTACCAAAAAGACGTGAAATCATCTCCGGCGAGCAATGACAATTTTAAGGGAAAACTTTATTTTGCTGGCGATCGACCACTTGTGATTCAATGTGGCTAAAACTGAAACAAACACGAACAAAACAAACTAAAACAAAGCGAAAACGGCGCAAACTAAATACCCGTGATAATAACAGAGACTTGCATTTGTAGCGCGATGCCGGGACTGCTTTTAAACGGCTGAGATATAGCAACAACCTGCACGAGATGCCTCGATTTAGATACTAGCCTCCGATCCCTCTACCAAAACTTAAAAATGGACTGCGGTAAAAACTATTTGAATCGAAGAAATTACACGATGAAACAAGCGCCACATTCCAACACGTTATACAATACAATACAAAATGTAAGTAACCGGATGCATAAATAACACCATTTCAAGGCGCTACAACCTTACATCGAGTATGAGAACGACTTTTCAATTCTGGTTTGCAGACAGGCTCCGTGTTGTCACGTCACACACCCATCTGAAGAGCGAGGGTTCTTCGCTGGTTTGAAAATCGATAATCGTCCCTAATTAATCAGTATTGTGTTCCAAACGCAGCTTGTCCACTCCGATAATAACTTGGTTGTGATTATGTAGCCAACTCATGCATCAGTTTATTGATTCAAGTTTCTTGTTATGACTTCTAAAACTAAATGCAGAAAAGTTTTACTCTTAATATTGGCCCGACACCCGTGTAGCTTCATACGGCTTTTTGTTTGATTGTCGTTATTGTAGCTTTTCTAAATTGCCTGAGGATTACTAAAAACAATATCACAATTTGAATATGGACGCGGGGGTTCAATTCCACTTTCAATTTTGAGATGAATTGTCTTTGCACTCTGGCTGCGATACAAGAAGACTGTTTGTTTTAGATTGTTTTGCATAAGAACAAGCCTCCTGCCTTAAGCGTAGAGTACGGGAAGCAGATTTTGGTCAAATAATCCACATAGCCACCTATTCACCGCATAGGCAAATTTGTAATACTTTCAATACACCGCGATTATAATGTTATCGGCGTCAAAATCAGGAATATTCAACCAAACAGGGTTTCTCAAAACAGAAATTTACTGATTTTAAAATGGTTTAAAATGATTTCAGTCTAAAAAAAAACCGCAAGGGCACAGTTTGTATCCGAGTCAAACTATTCGGTTTTGTCAAACATTGGAATTTACTTTCTTCGAAATTAGCGCTGCACCAGCTGCTGAAGAGGTGTACTGCAGGGAAGAATTCATTAGCGATGAAAATTAAAAACTGCCAACAGCTTAAAAGCTTCATTGGTATTAGTCATTTACTAAAACAAACAATGTTCACAAGCTTGTATGTTTGGTGCCTGTAAGGTATACCGACAAGTCGATAATGTTTCAAGTATTTGTTTCGCTGTTATGGATGAGTTTTATTAACCAGTGCGTTTCAGGACAAGCTGGGAACACAACAAGGTCAGATTCCATCTGATTAGCTTTCTAGTTTAGTCTGAGGAATGAAAATTGGGGTTTTCAATTGCAGTTTACGTTGTATATGTCCGAAATAAATCATGTCCGTTAGTATAAGTGATAAGTGACTCATACGGTCTTCAAGCCTTGCTTCATCTTCATTAATTCCGGCTTCCTCTCAACATGATAACCGATTTAAAACAAGTTTTCACAACACTTATGCGTTCAATGTTACAGTCGGATTATAACACACTGAATTTAAAAATAATCCCGGGAAATGCAAATGCGACGCTTCGATCAGAGTAATATAGTGTTTATAACAGAAAAGTATCACCGTCAAATGAGGCCTTGCAATTTAGTAATTGACGGCTTTTTAAGACCTGTAAAACAGTTTGCTAATATTTCAGGGAGGCTATGTAGCATGCATAAATTTTATAGACTGTATTTTTAAAACTTTTTGTGTCGCCGGCCGAACGGTCTAAGATTTCGATGTTTTTTTAATATTGAACTTAACTGATATAGTTTAATTCTCATGCAAGTTAATTTTTGGTGAGAACACAGAAAGATCAAGTTCTAAAAACTGGCTAAATATCATTGCCGTTATTCGAAAGGCTTTCTTCTAACAACAGGTGCATCTGAATTTTAGCCAATTTGTTTACGTTAGACGTCGCTTAATTCCGAAAAAAAAAACATTGATAGTAGAGCAAGCATTGACCACATATGTGGTCTAGGGCCGCTAGCGGTTAGGTTGAGGAAATTATAAGGGCATTAAAATTAATAGTACAGAGCAGTCTACGGAAAAGATTTCAATTAAAATCCGAATTGAACGCTAGAACCCCATCGAGCTAAAGTAACCGACTCATCAGGAGCACTGCGGTGCCGTGAAACTTCCCAACCAACAATACGGGTTCAAGCTGGGTTACCTTTTCTAAATATATATGGATCATTGACAAAGCTTGCTCGGTCAAAATGGCTGGGTATTGGCCTCGTTCTCTTTTCGCGTGTTTATGGATTTGGTTCAATGTAGGAATTAGTTCATCTTGCCTGCTCACTACTGGGCTACTTATATGATAATTTGAATCATTATAAGGACTATTATTATCATTATTATTATTACTATTATTATTATTATCATTGTCTCGTAGAAGTCTCCAACATTTCAGTAATGACACAGGCATGCCGCCAATAGCCGCTGACGCTACTCGCATTCTGGGCAAGTTACTTGATGGTTACGATAAGAGGCTGAGGCCGGATTTTGGAGGTAAAGTTGCAAAGTGTGAAAGTTGAATTAAGCTTTCCAAAACATACAACCTGCAATAATCTAAAAGTAGGATTAGTTAGTTCTCATATTTAGGCGTTCCAGATCAGTCTACAAAGTGTATTTTACTGATATATTGTTGCTTTAGTGATATGCATATTAAAAGAACTTTTGTTTGCATCGGTTTTGTACTGAATTATTTATCTAGATCTTTACAATATTATCTACATGTTTCTGCTGTGTTTGATCATAGTTAATAGGGAGATTGGTTTAGATGCTCGGTAAACTTCAAAGAAGCATATAAACAGGTTAAGATTTATGTTGGAAGGTCCTTGACCTTGCACATCTTGTTTTATTTTCATTGACTGAAGCATGAATTGCGTAATCGCAATGCTTCTATTGGTTAGTTGTATGAGCACACATAACCACCTTTTCTATTTTGCCTGGTTTTGTGCAGGGTCAGCCCCCAAAATAGCCAACAAAAACATATAGCAAAGAACTTTGCCAGGTCTCATGACCATTTCACTCTATTAACTATGGTTTGATTCACTATAGCTAAGATTTGTGAGATTTACATTCTCATCCAAACCCGGCAGGTTCACAAGCATGCAACTACAAATCTGGTCAACGTTACCCCATGTTCAGAGTTTCTATTTTGTGGCGACTTCTTATTCGAATCAGGAAAAGAATGAAATCGAGAAAGAAGACCTGAGACCAGTGTTGATCGAAATGATGTTTATGCCCCCGATTGCTAATTTTGTCTATGAATTGTAATACAAACGAATGGCTCTGATCTTAACTCACTTCCGGAATAAAATTACGTATAAAAGAAACGCCAACCTAGGAGGCGCCGAGGGACAAAAAGAGCTGGGGCGAGTGCCTCTTATGTTTCGAATACTCGTTAACAGTAGCTTTGTATGAGTAAACACCTGTATGAACTCAGTTTTAGGGTGGCTGGCAACAAGTTCCAGCACACTTATGTGATATTATTATTGTAGGATCATATGACAAGAAGTGGTATGTTGATCCATCAAAGTATCATTGATGTAGAGAGCTGGAAACTGCTGTCAGCCACCTTAAGTAGTTACATATTTTCTTTGTGTTTCCAGGATCCCCGTGTAAAGTCAACATTTCTATACACGTGCTGTCAATGGTTCCTATCAAAGAAATTGACATGGTAAGTGCATCACGTGACCAATGCAGTCTCGTTTTCAGGCTCTCTTCTCGGGCCCATGTTTCTCCCGTTCCAAAATGACCACCATTAAAACGGAGACCATCCCATGCTGCAGGTGCATCAAAATGATTTACTTAGATGAAAACAGTTCTTAAAACTACACGCTTCTTTGCCGATAAGTGAGTAAAGATGCTGAATTTTGAGCTAGGTAATTAAATATGAAAAGCGAACTGATCAACATGACACGAGCGTGGTGCGTAAAAAAATAAGAAAAATATCTGACCCCCGACGGGAATCGAACCCATGACCTCCCAAACACCGGGCGAGCGCTCTATCAACTAAGCTACGAGAACTCTTGGAGAGCAACGTCATTTAACTGAGTCCATATGCGCTTCTTTATTGCGCTTAATCTGAGTAATCCTGACCATTTTCGGAATCAAAATAACGTTATCTATTCCATTTTTCGTTTTGAACACAGGAAGTAACTGTAGTTATGTTCTTCCGCCAACACTGGATAGACACACGCCTAGCATATGGACCTTCTCCTGGAATTCAGAAAATGAAGCTGATGGGCAACATTGTCGACCAAGTGTGGTTGCCAGACCCATATTTTGTGAATGATTTGAGCGACAAAACGACTTGTGGGGATTTTCTGTTTGAGGTCACTCAGGAAGGCATTATCACACACAGTTGCAGGTCTTTTAACGTTTGTTTTTGCTTCTGAACGCTGTTTTGTTGCTTTTCTTCTGCTGTTATAATTAGCCTAACAGTGGTCCTAAGACCTCTGTTTTTCTTTTTCAATTTTTAGGAAGAAAGTTCTTTTATATTGTCCAATGAATCTGCGAAAGTTTCCAATGGACGAACAAGCCTGTAACATGGTTTTTGAAAGCTGTGAGTATACAAACTGGTTTTCATATGACACGTACCTTTCTTCGATCTTATTGCTGCTGCTTATGACGGTGTTTTATATTTTTTTGTACCGAGATCAGTCGTCGCCCGATTTCTCCACCAATCTTGTTAGATTATTGCTTGCAGATGCAAAGAGCTATCAAGGACTCTATCTGTTTACGGAGCTTTTATTTGCACAGACCTCTGACTTGCACGTTCTCCGTCTAACTTCTTCTACTACTTCTGCTTCAGTAACACTTGACTAGCGAATACTCAAATAAATAAATAGCTTTAACTTTAAGTTTCAAATGTACTTAGCACTGTTGTACTAATTGGGGACACTGTAAATAAACAAGCATTTCAAATAGAACATAAATTGCTTGGAATCCCAACTGGTGGGAGACTGACCAGTTGGCTATTTACACAACGCGGTCGAGGAGTTGAACTCGGGATTACCGAGAACAAATCCAGATAGCGGTAGGGTGGAGGAGTTGAACCAGGGACCTCCAGATTTCAAATCCAGCGCCCTAAACAACTCGCCGCCTCCACACTTAAATACCATATCGGTAGCTACGTGTGGACCACACGGGACGAGCTGACCATGGAAGATTTAACATTTTAGAGGACACTAACCCAAACACTTTAACGCGACTTTCAGAAGCGAACTTCAAAGTTCTTGAAACAACCAATAGAAATTAAACTGAAGTGAGCTAGAAGCCCAAACAGGATCTTTGTGGCAGATACAGACCAAGGCCAGTAGACAAACCCAAACATGACCATCGATAGGGTATTGTTTTATTGTTTGGAGCTCAAGTACACTTGATAAACTAAGATAAATAATTAGAAGACTTACTGTGTGCCGGGCAGTCGGGTAACTACAAAATAATAAACAGTCGGTGATCACGAACCAAAAATACTTCATTCTCAGATACAAGTTTTTGAGATTTATAACACTGATACTTGAAAATGTCGTGAAATGATTCGCCGATAAAACCCTGACGTTATACAACAGTGGGCTTGTAACAGGGAAACATTATGTCTGTGGTGGACTCCTAATCGATATAACGACTGTTAGTGTATCTAAGGCACATGTCTGTGAGCAAAGGCTTACCACCTGTCTAGCCTAATTCTAACTTGTTGTGATCTTTTTCAGTTTCTTACACAATGGAGGATATCATCTTAGACTGGCTCTTTGATAACAAAGGCTCCGTGCGTGTGTCACGTGACCTGAAGATCCCACAATACACTCTGCTAGGCTGGGAACAAAGCTCACATGTTCAAGAGTATAGCACAGGCAGGTTGAATTAAGTGCTGTTCAATCTGATGAAATACAATGGACATTTAGCAGGACATTTCTGATGGATTTTCGTATTTTTGAAATTATATATCAAAAACGAGCGACAGTGTTTCATCGGGATATCCAAACACCGAGATGAGACTTGAAAATACGACGCGCAGCGGAGTATTTTTGACGAAATTCGAGGTGTTTGGATAGCCGATGAAACACTGTCTCGAGTGTTTGATATATCTTCTCAATCGAAACAAAAACTAAGGAGAAAATCGAGAGGTAAAACCGTCAAAATCTATGCTAATTAACCTCCTTCACGGTTGAAATTTTCTTTGTTTTAGCTTGATGAATTATTAATGAGTTTGAGAATTCCTTTTCTCTCCTGAAGAGTTCTTCTTCTCATATCATTGGTCAAGTCATAAGCAAATGAAAGAATAAGAGCTGTTCAGAGTTATCAAAAAATGTCAAAAATGTTACCATGCACAGTTCGTCGTGTTTCGCTGTGAAACAAACAGCAAGTCTACAATCTGTAATTTCTACTTGCCTATTTGACAGAATCTTCTCAAAGTGACGTTTTAAGTTTCCAGAAAGAAAAATATTTTCAGTTCTATTGAAGCTCTAGTAAAGACAATCCATACATTTTATTCCTCAGGTAATTTCACTTCATTGTCAACAAAATTTATTTTACAAAGACAGCTCGGTTATTACATTCTTCAAGAGTTTATTCCAACTATTCTCATCGTGGCTCTGAGCTGGGTCGGTTTCTGGATAGATGAACGTTCTGTTCCCGCCCGAGTCTCTCTCGGCATCACCACTGTCCTAGCCATAACAACACTCATGTTTGGCATCCAGTCCTCTTTACCGAGAGTTGGTCACGTGAAAGCAATTGACGTCTACCTGTTGGGTAATTTTCTATTTGTATTCGCTGCCCTGGTTGAGTTTGCCTTCATCTGTTCCTCTACAAAAGTATTTTCGCTAAACAAGGATGATATAGCTAAAGAAAATCCTTTCCGGCACTCGTCTGTGAGTCCGTCCGAGGTTTTCGAGGAAAGAGATAAAACGGAAACAGGTTGTAAGGAGAGTGGGATCCTGCAACGAGTCTTTAATGAAACCAAACAGGACGAGATTCAGGTAAGAATTTTTCTTACGAGGTTTTCGATACAGGTTAGCCTAAGGTAAAATCCATGGTAGCCTAAGTTAAAGTCTGCATACAAGCCAAGTGGCCCTTCAGGCAGGCGCTTATCTCCGGTTTCTGTAACATGAAGCGACTAGGAGTATTTCTACTCCCTCCTGGTCGGGATGCTAGTCCATCGCAGGGTTACCCCCACCATTCAATTCTCCGATATCCATTTATACACCTGGGTAGAGAGAGAGAAAGGGAGACAGAGAGAGAGAGTGAAGTGTCTTGCTCAAGAACACTACACAATGTCCCCGGCCAGGGCTCGAACTCAGACCGCTCGATCCGGAGACGGGCACGCTAACCATGAGACCACCGAGCCTACGCCTAAGCAAGGAGATAACCTTTGGCGCGCGCACTCCTGGGCACACCGAATTTGAGGCAAGTGGGCAACCTCGCTCCCAAGCCGGGCTTTTGGGTAAGTCCTGAGAACGAGGTTGGCGAAGAGATATAAGAGATATTCGGCTTTATGGGCATTTCACCGAACCAAGTAATTACTGAATTAACTGTGTAACTCGTGCTGAAACTTATGACCAGAAAAAAGTAAAAAAAAACAAAAACAAAACAAAAAACAATGATCGGCTTTGGTTTCAAGCCTTTTAACTTAACGCCGATCTTGTTACATCAACAAAGGTTTAATCAAGCCTCAGTATTTTCCTCTGTGTTATCATTTCTAACTTTCTGTTTACATCGCTGTTTTGCAGGTAAAAGATTGTGATGATCGAAATTATAATCCGTCCATAAGCTTCGACACTGCATTTCATAAACCTCCACCCGCTCGGCCATTGGGATTTTTCAGAAAGCCATCGCGCACCAAATCCGTGAAGCTTCCAAAACGAGGTGCAAACTTCACCAGTGTCCTGCGCGAGCCCTGTACTGTTGATAAACTCTGTCGAAAGTTGTTTCCTCTAGCATACGCGTTGTTCCTTTCAATCTACTTTGCAGTTTACTTCTTCGCGAATGTTTGAGATTGAGCTTGTCATTGATATTAAGATGTGCCAGTGGACTTGTTATTCAGTTTGTCAGTGAAGGTTGAAGTCGCGTACTTGTTTAAACAAAGCAAAATGTTAACACGCGCGAATTTCGATCGGAGATTGAAGATGGAAGAGATGGAAGGAAGGGTCTTCCCATAGTTTATATTTACGCTGATCATAGACTCTGCATGCAATGCGGGAAGGCTCAAAAAAACTTATTATTGCCTCTTGTTTACGTCACTTGTTTCATATAGTTTTGAAACCTGTTACTTTGAAGCTCAAATCAAGCCTTGAATTTCAGTTTCAAGTCTTGTGAATAGGGTAACGTTTTGTACAAATTCAAATGCATCTCTTCCCGGAGTAAAATGCATGCATTTAACTTTGTTGTTCTTTCGCAACAAAATTGGAACAAAAGAAGCCAAGATTGCGGAAATACACGTCGTGGCACCCAAAGAGTAAAACGCAATAGCGTAACTCTGAATTCCGTCATAAATCCATCCAGCGATAAGTGGTCCTAGTGTCCGCGGAATGGCAATTACAAAGAAAGTCATTCCTAAACCGTACGAGACTTTCTGGGGTCCCAGAATATCGCACACAAAAACTGGATTTATAATCAAGTAACATCCTCCGAACAAACCAAATATGAAAGCATCTATGGCTAAACCGGTGAAGGATTCTGTCAGAGGTACAACAAAATTGCTCAAGCCTACAACAAGAAAGGCGATTTGAGCGATGTAAACACGATTAAAGCGTCGGATGTCCGAGATGCGACCGACCGTCGATTGCATCTACCCGTGAACGCGCGCGGGCAAAGCATGTTTTCACGTGACGTCAAACGTCTAAGTTTCAGGCGTAAAACTTCGAAGTTTTCCCGCCCAAGTGATGAAGTAGGTTTTCTCGTGGTTCACTCTGTCCTCTTGACCGTTCACTGTCAGCGCGGTCAAGAATTAATATGGAGAGCCGAAAAAGTATTGAAGATTTCCTCAGAGAAGTGGACGAAGATTTGTTAATATATGCTGGTGAATTACGAAGCAATGGTTTCACGTCAGCAGCCAGCGCGAAGTATCTAGCGGAAAACGATCTAGCGGGAATCCCTGAAGGACATGAAAGACTTATCTTAAATATGGTTAGCCGTCTGAGAACGCCCGTACGTGAAAGACCGCAAGCTAAGTTCCCCTCATCCTTAAAAAAAAGTCCAGCTTCAGAATCTCCAGCGAGGAAAAAAACTGTCCTTAGAGTTGCAGGCCAGACAAGCGTTGGACAAGAAGCACAGTGCTCACAACGTGAAGCCAGCGTCTCGCGCCCAACGGTTAGACGAAAATTGCTGTCCCCTGGAGAAAAAACGCCACGCTGTGGAGGAAAAACTTGCTGAAGCAGCTGAAAAACGAAAAGTGCTGGAAGATTGTTACCGAAGAATCAAAGAGGCTGCTTCTGATAACCGTACCGGTCAACGATACAGTAATTGCCATTACCGAAATCATACTGCGCAGTTGTCAGATGGAAAAGTGCGAGGTCAGTATTTTTCTGTGGCGAATTAACGCGACATCCTGACGAAAAGATGAAACTCTAAGAGCAGAAGAACAAAATAAAAGCATTAGAAACATCAGCAACTAAACTTGAACAAGAACTGAGGTCTCGGGAAGCAGCTTTTGATAGAGTGCAGGGGTCTGTAAACAAACAACTAGAAGACATGCTACTCAAAGAATACCCTGAAGAATATGTCCAAAATAACTCAAGAAATTGGCTGAAAATTCAACAGGACATTGCGTTTGTAAAGAAATCATTAAAGGGCAGCGGACCGCCTCGACGAGAAATTGTGAAATCTCTCCTTGAGAGAAAAAAGTCCGTTGAGAACGACAAACGCCTTGGACTTAAAACTCTTCCAGAACATGACGACGCCGGGAACAGCTCAACTGCTGAAAATTGACTACATTATTGGCTACCTCTCTTAACTAGTGGAAGAAAGAAATATGTTGTACAGTTAATTCAGTTAGTAACTTGCAATAATGTTTGATTTTAGCTTTTTCTTAAATTGTTTAAGTGATAGAAGCTTAATGTTATCCTGATAGCATTCCAAATCTTAGCGCCTTGATATCTAATATTAAAGATTCCATAGTTTGTTCTTGTTGTGGGCAGAGCATAAGTCATTCTAGATGAAAGCCTTGTGTTGTAATTATGGGTTTCTCTTATCGAAGTGAAAAAAACATATTAAAATTAGTACGAAGAAGTTGGTTTTTAAATTTGTACATAAAAACAGCAATGTGAATGGTTACTTCATCAAATGGTTTGATAACATTCAAGCCGGGATACAAAACAAATGCTGTAGTCGGGTAGTCAGGACGGTAAAGATTGCGTTTTGTTGGGCCCACGAGTTAGAAAAGGTTAGAAGGTTAGAAGGTTAGAAAACGGATTTTGATAGAGTAAGACCCCCTGATTACTGCTAGCTACGTCGTAGAGTCGAATTGTGGTATAGGTGTCGAGTTAAGGGGTGGTTTTTGCAGTGTACCCATTGTATTGGCATGGAATCGAGGCTAAAAAAGAAATACTACGTTTTCTTCCCATATCTTCAATATGCGTGTAGAAAAATCAATGATGTGACACAACATTAATTGCACCATGCTAGACAAGTCGCTAAATGGAAAAAAATTACATCACGTGACCTGTCACGTGACTCCTTGGGCTTTGCAAATGCCTTAAAAATGCCTTGAAAATCCTTAAAATCGCGATAAACAATGTTGAAATACAATATGAATATTTTTTTTGAAACGATGACTTATGGCATTTTCCTATGTTTAGAGAACAATCGCCAATTAATAATACCGTTTTTTGTCTTCTTACACTTACATGGAAGCGAGGCTGCAATTTGAAAACAACATTTTTCGAGCAAACGTTGTATTTGTGGCCCCTAACTTTATTTTTTCCCAGCTTACAAAAATAAAAATAAATGAAAATAAAAAAGATCCGAAATTAAATACGAAGTTTGTTTTACATGCTATCTTACAAACATGAGCCGAGCAAATCCAAAGCTGTGGTTCAAAGTAATGGTCGATAAGATAGTTGGCGAAGCCAACAAATATCACTTCTTCATAAACTTCATAAGGTTCATAAACCTGGTTGCCCTTTTCGCCCGATTGTCTCTTCAGTAAACACTTACAACTACAATCTAGCATCTTATCTTGTACGCATACTTCAGCCCATCTCCACGAATCAGTCCACGATCAAGGACTCGTTTAGTTTTGCAGACTGGGCCAAGACGCATAAACATAACAATGAAATGATGTGCTCGTTTGATGTTAGTTCATTGTTTACAAACGTTCCATTAGATGAGACTATACAAATTTGTCTTGACAAATTGTATGCCCTCCCCGATCCACCAACACTGCCCCGCTCAGTCTTAAAAGTTTTGCTTGAGTTTGCCACAAAGAAGAGCCATTTCATTTTTAATGGTCAATACTATGACCAAATCGATGGTGTGGCCATGGGCTCTCCTTTAGGTCCTGTCTTGGCCAATATCTTTATGTGCCATTTTGAAGAGGAATGGGTTTTTAACAACAACGCTCGTCCTTCTATTTGGTTTCGGTACGTTGACGATACCTTCACCTTGTTTGACAGTAAAAACACTGCAACTCAGTTTCTGCACTATCTCAATAACTGTCACGCAAACATTAAATTCACTGTTGAATTTGAAGAGAACAACACAATCCCTTTCTTGGACATTCTCATCAAACGTCACAGTCACACTTTCTCAACATCTATGTACCGGAAGAAGACCTTTACCGGCCTGTACACAAAATGGGACTCCTTCACACCTAGGAAATACAAAGTTAATCTCATCCGCACTCTCACTTTTCGTTGTTTCCGCATCTGTTCATCACCTTCCCTGTTGCGCTCTGGTTTGAATGAACTGAGGAAGTTGCTGTTACAAAACGGATACCCTGCTGGTATTATCAATTACAACATTAATGATGTTCTGAACAGACAGCAAAACAGAGCGAAGAATCCAATCACCACAGTCCCCAAAAAGGATATTATCTTAGTTCTACCTTATTTAGGGTCACAGAGCAAAATTTTTGCTAAACAGCTAACGACCTGCATTAATAGATTTTATGGTTGCATTAATCTTAGGGTTATTTTCCAAAGCGCTCATCGCATCAAGTCTTTTTTTCCCTATAAGGATAGGATCAACCGTTCTCAAATGTCAAAAGTTGTGTATAAGGCTAGTTGTTGGGACTGCCAGGATTTTTACATTGGGAAAACAAAACGTAGATTGCATGACAGAAAAACTGAACATTTTAAGGCTATCACGAGCAACTGTCATGCGTCTGCTATCGCAGACCACATTACGTCAACTGGTCACAACTTAAAATGGGACCACTTTGATATACTGGCAAAAGGACGGTCAGACACACACTGTAAGATAAAGGAGACTCTACTTATCAGGGAATTAAAACCTACCCTAAACGATAAGGTTAGCAGCGAAAAGCTTTATCTTTATTAGTTTGCAGCTTCGGATATGCAAATTTGTTTCTCAGTTTCTGTCATCGTTATTGTTAATTAGTTACCTATCTATAATTTGAATTTAGTTGCTTCTGTTACAAACGGTCACTAGTACTTCTGAAGATGTATGTTGAAACATACGAAACGTCAAGTTAATGAATTTGTTTTCCAAAATGCGTTTTATTGTCATGTTTGTCACCGCAGTTTGTGTGTTATTTCTTGTTAAGCTACGATGGCCAAAGAAAAAGAGTCTTTACTTCTTCAGGTATTCTTGAAAGCCCCGAAAACTTTTCGGGCCTGTAAAGCCATTTTTAGTTCATCTGTATCTAAAATCGGAGAAGTGTATACGCCTGAAACTTCTTGTGTGAAGAGAACCTCTGTTTATATTAAGAATTTGTGAATAAAACAGCTCTGTAATCATAAGGTTTGATGAGATTTTGCTACGGCTTTCCGGGTGCGAAAACTTTTTGGGACCTTCCAGAAACGGGCCCCAGTGTTTCCTTAGGGATTTTTCTGGATTTTATCCCTGAAGTCCCTTTTTGGGGGTTTCTGAGTCATTCTAAAATATCTGACCGATTTCCGTAAAGCGGTGGAGACCGGTATGGATTCGCACCTGAACTTCTTCGTAGGGAAACATAGTGGAGCACTAGCTGGCTAACTAGTTATGAACTCAAATAAGTAGTTACGAATACGTACACACGAACCGCGTGTTCTCCTTCCATCAGATGATGACTTACATCGTGATGACTTACATGAGGTAAAGAGCGCGTGGGGTGTTTCAATGGTCACTTTTAAAATTTAGTCAATGGTTCTGGACGATCGTACATGGACAGTTTAACTTTGGTGGAGGATTGACGAGGCTCAAAGAAATAGTGATGTCTCGTTCTTTTCCTCTGGGGAGGGACATGAGGCATTGAAACACAATACAGCATGTTGCGACGTGCATTTTCGCAGATTTTCGGTAGTTGACAGAGCCAGATAATCGTCTTTACATGCGCCTGACTGGCGCACAATTCTGTTTTGGTGTCGTCTAACGTTTATTTTCTCTTTATATTTCTCCATGTTTGCTTTGACTATTAATTCGTCTCATATGTTATTGTCCCCCAAGATAAACAAACCCAATAGTTGTTTTATCATCTCAGTGCTTGGAGAAATATTTTAAGGTCAAATCGATATTTTATTTGACTTGGTCCACGCGCGAGGCAACTTTGAGAAGTGCAAGTGTGAACGCAGAACTTTTGTCACGACTGTCTTAATCCAGTGTAGACGCCAGGTGTTATAAATTCAGACAATTATAATTATATTTCACGCATGACTGGTTGTTTACAAAAAGAAGATCTCCTGATGTCATTGAATTGCAAATTTTCCGGCAGTTTGTTCCTAGCAACGCCGACAGCTCGCTGGCAGTGAGCACGAGAGACTCGTAAACTTTTTTGATTACTGTACCGGCGACCTTCCACTGAATCAACAAGAAAAGAAGACATTGTCTTGGATTTGGAGAAACTGACTCTACTCACAACCAACATGGAGATGTACCGCCATCCGAGACATGTTCCAGGGTAAGTGATAAGCGCTTCAGATGCACAGATGTATCGCGCAAGAAGTGTCAACTTATCGGATAACGCCACCTCGAACAGAACTCGCATCTCTAGGGCCAGGGTCAAGCTAATTATTTCGATATGCATGTAAAAGCTGTCATTGATTGAGAAAGTGCCTTAGTTAGTGATTACTGTATTATTTGTTTCTCACACTCCAGTGCTGTAGTTTGATATTTTCAGACTTCTTTTTGTGGTATGCAAATTCATGGTGTCGTGCCATTGACTGATGTAAATTATTCAGGACTTTTGGCTTCCAAAATCTTAAACTCAAGATTTAGTTTCAAAGAGTTTAGTGGCTGGCAGTAATTTTGGAAACAGGCAATGAGTGTAGTGTTTGAATACGTTGCATTACAGTACTCAATTATAGTTAACTCAGATGATTCTACTCCGATGTATAATTGCCTCGGACAAGCCGCGATACAAAACAAATGCTGTAGGCGTGATTATCATACATCTATCGCTTGGAAATGTCAGCACACTTAAAGCGGTCATCTTTTCGAAACAAATGAAAAGAAAATCAGTCGAGTTTTCGGATGGATAGTTTTCCAAGTTAGTGCAGAGATTTTTAGTTGCTCCGGCCTTCCCACGATTTGATCATTGGGCTTTTTAACTAAAACCGCACCTGAAAAACATGCAGGAGGAATAGAGGGCTTAGGTCAAGCAAACAATGTTTCAACAAGTAGAAAACAACAGGCCCCAGTTGTTCGAAAGGTGGATAACACTATCCACCGGATAAATCACTATCCAGCGGATAGCGCGGTTTGTTTTGTCAACACTTATCCGCTGGATAGTGATTTATCCGGCGGATAGCGTTAGCCACCTTTCGAACAACCGGGGCCTGGACTCTGACCGCCCTGATTGATCCAACCAGAAGTGGACTTGTTAGGCAATGGGCATCCAATTATTTTCGAAAGGGCTCGGTTCTAACATGTATGTTTGTTCAAATCAGATGCTTTCACTTGTGTATAATGATCGCAGCCAGTGCCGTTTGCCATGATTGACGGCGTAGAAAACACTCGAGTTTTATCGTTTTTTACAAGCTGCAACACGTGCATACGATTTTAATTGGAATCTGGTGATGTATCAGAGAGCAACGGTTTGTGCAACTTGCACTTAGAACGCAAGCCGTCTGTAGCAAAGCTGGCCTGCGTGTTTCGAAGGGGAAAATTAAATAATTTCCCGTTGGAAACGTCTGACCGTGACTAGTTTACACGAGTCTTTGCGTAATGTTTGAGTTGACACTAAAAGATGGAAGTCACGAGCCAAGAAAGGGAAAACCGGCACATAGTAGTGTAGAAAAGGAAAGCAAAAAAAGCAAGGCTAAACAGCTAATGGATGGGTCATGCCGAGACATGTCTTTAAAATTTGGCTCGTGATTCATAAACTGTTTATGTTCGGAAGTTGATATGTAACAATATATGCCCGTCTCAAGAACAGTCGCGACTAAACTAGACACCTTAAGATCGAGGTTTACCGCGGACCGCAAACCGCGGTTTCAGGTTTGCGGTTTGTCGTTTGCGGTATGCCTCCTTCGTGTATTAAGAATCGCGTGATAACGATAATGTGCTTCCATGCCGCCATATTGGATTTCAACGTTGTGCAGCAGTTGTCGTTCAAACCTTGTAAAAAACAAAACTTTTGTCTTCTTAATATTAAAATTCATATGAAATGAAAGAAAAAGGTTTTTTCTGTATATCAGTGCCAGGCATACGTGGGATCACAAAACATTCATGCAAATAAAAGTTGACGTAAATGACTTACGCGAAAACCTACCTCTTGCCGTCGAAAACGTGGAAAATTTCCCGTAAACGCGAGGTTGAAGTCTGGTCACGTGACCTGCAGAGGTTTGCAGTCCGCGGTAAACGTCGATCTTAAGGTGTGTACTGAGTCTCAAGAAGCCTGACGTTCTGAGTTTGTTAATGACTTAAATTGCGTTGTTTTGGAACAGCGAGAGTTTAAAGAAACTGTAAAGGATAAAGACGAGGTACACTGTTTTGGATAACTGATATGTTTTATTTACTTCAGACTTTGCAAGCATGACGTTGGATACATGCAGTCCGAGGTCTTAATACTAGCAATAGAATTAATCAGTGATTTTAGAGTTGTGACATGGACTCTTCGGCTACACCATGTTAAATTATTCAGGACTCTTGGCTTCCAAAATCTTAAACTCAAGATTTAGTTTCAAAGAGTTTAGTGGCTGGCAGTAATTTTGGAAACAGGCAATGAGTGTAGTGTTTGAATACGTTGCATTACAGTACTCAATTATTGTTAACTCAGATGATTCTACTCCGATGTATAATTGCCTCGGACAAGCCGCGATACAAAACAAATGCTGTAGGCGTGATACATCTATCGCTTGGAAATGTCAGCACACTTAATAAAGCGATCATCTTTTCGAAACAAATGAAAAGAAAATCAGTCGAGTTTTCGGATGGATAGTTTTCCAAGTTAGTGCAGAGATTTTTAGTTGCTCCGGCCTTCCCACGATTTGATCATTGGGCTTTTTGACTAAAACCGCAACAAGTAGAAAAGAACAAGACTCTGACCGCCCTGATTGATCCAACCAGAAGTGGACTTGTTAGGCAATGGGCATCCAATTATTTTCGAAAGGGCTCGGTTCTAACATGTATGTTTGTTCAAATCAGATGCTTTCACTTGTGTATAATGATCGCAGCCAGTGCCGTTTGCCATGATTGACGGCGTAGAAAACACTCGAGTTTTATCGTTTTTTACAAGCTGCAACACGTGCATACGATTTAATTAGAATCTGGTGATGTATCAGAGAGCAACGGTTTGTGCAACTTGCACTTAGAACGCAAGCCGTCTGTAGCAAAGCTGGCCTGCGCGTTTCGGAGGGGAAAATTAAATCATTCCCCGTTGGAAACGTCTGACCGTGACTAGTTTACACGAGTCTTTGCGTAATGTTTGAGTTGACAACAATATACTAAAAAGATGGAAGTCACGAGCCAAGAAAGGGAAAACCGGCACATAGTAGTGTAGAAAAGGAAAGCAAAAAAAGCAAGGCTAAACAGCTAATGGATGGGTCATGCCGAGACATGTCTTTAAAATTTGGCTCGTGAGTCAGAAACTGTTTATGTTCGGAAGTTGATATATAACATTGTTATATATAGCTGGCGTTTTTCCCGCTACAGCGCGCTCATTCATTGGCTAGTTCATGGTCACATGATATCTAACAATGAAACTGTTTCCCGTTAAATGCCATGAGCGGGCAACATTGGGAAAACTATGACGTCAAACGGGAAATAGTTCACTATTACCCGCGAAATGTTGACCGCAGTTGCACGTGGCCTGATGTTGTCGCTGGAATCTCAGCGCGTTTTCCAAAATTTGCTTTTGTTTTGTTTTGCTATATAACAAATCACTTAATGACTGGACCCTTGGGGAACAGTGAATTTTGTTTCCCTCGAATCTCAATGTTTCCCTCGACTTCGTCTCGGGAAACATTGAGATTCTCGGGAAACAAAATTCACTGTTCCCCTCGGGACCAGTCATTAACTGTTAATTATTATTCAACAAATTGTAACACTATCCAAATATGGTCATGATGCTCTCGATATCTGTCATCCGTAGGTAACAGATATCCGGCGGTATACGTAGCTTCGTACATGGGAAGAAAAAGTGAAGTGAGAAAATGTCGACAGAGAGATTTACAAGGATTTAGGCTGTTTTGTTATCAATTTGTTGAATAATAAAACAATTATCCTGCGAAATTACAATTAATTAACAATTATCCTGCGAAATCGCGCGGAATATCGTCTGATACTTAGCCGACGAGGCCGTAGGTTTATATGACAAAACCGCTTTTGAAACGTCAAAGGATACGAATTAGGCAGAAATGATAAACAGGGTAGAACTAGTGAACATGTGAACTGTGACCATTGGAGACGCAGTGGAACAAACTGAAAGCGAAACGAAAACAGAGTTGTGCAGTTAAAAACTTACACTTATCCTACAAATGGGTTGTTTTTAAAAGAGATGCAAGTCTTAATCTTTCAATTGCTTTAATTTTCATGTTTAGTTGCCTCAAGACTATGGAATTCATCACAGTGGGCGCAGTTCTCTTCGTCCTGAGCCTATTTTTACCGGCTTCTGAAAGCGTCTCTTACCGGGAACACGCTCAAGTCCACAACTTCAATTCCACGTACCGTAAAGTTATGCCAAAACACCCATACATCAAAGCTCAGCCAGAAGGCACAAACCAGGAACTGTGCTTCTGTATAGATGGCGTTTGTTTTTACTGTCCAGATGGATTGTTCTGCAACATAGATGAAAGCGGATGCTGTCCATTTCCTGGATGCCATGATGAGTGTGGTGATCTTTGTGTTTGCCCGGAATTTCCCTCCTGTTGTGATGACAAGGGAACGTGTCCAATCACTGCTCCTGTGTGTTGTGATTCTCTGCCGCTTTGTTGCCCTGCTGGGACAAATTGTTGTGATCCTCTGCCGTTTTGTTGCCCTATTGGGACAGATTGCTGTGGTTCGACACTTTGCTGCAATAAAGCGACTGAAGATTGTTGCCAGGATAGTAAAGGGAATTATTATTGTGGCCAATGCTAGGCTAGTTAAAGAGCTTAGATAAAAAGACGTTCCTGCTTTGTTGGTTAAAAAAGTTCCATGTTACAATTAGCTCCTATTTCACTAATCAATCCTTCAAAAAATCAGCGTTGAAAAAAAGAAAATGTTATTTTCCTTCAAGCGCCTTTATGTTGTATAAGTTACATGCAACT
>OZ026599.1:37694936-37707436 GCA_964020085.1 Micromussa lordhowensis | reverse complement strand
CATATTTTGGGGCAGGCTTCCTTTTCGTGTAAAAAGGTTCAGTGTTAAAAAAAATAAAACTTTCAGTTTCAATAGCTGAAGCTTAAATCAAGCCTTGAATTTCAGTTTTAAGTCTTGTGAATAGGGTAACGTTTTGTACAAATTCAAATTCAGTGCTAGCGTTTGCATCTCTTCCCGTAGTAAAATGCATGCATTTAACTTTGTTGTTCATAACATTTATTTTCTTCTTGTCCCTGAATTGTCCTATTTGATAGACTTTTTAAAACATGGTAGTCAGTCAGTTAGTCAGTCATTCAATCAGTGACATCAGTCAGTCGTCAGTCACTTAATAAGTCAGCTTGTCAGTCCGTCCGTCTGACTGTATAACTCAGTCAGTCAGTCAGTCAGTCGATTGGTCAGTGGGTTAGTGAGTCCGTCAGTGAGTCAGTCAGTCAGTGAGGGAGTGACTGAGTGAGTGACAGAATCAGTCAGTCAGTCAGTTATCCAGCCAGTCAGTCAGTCAGTCAGTTATCCAGCCAGTCAGTCAGTCAGTTATCCAGCCAGTCAGTCAGTCAGTCAGTCAGTCAGTTATCCAGCCAGTCAGTCGGTCAGTCAGTCAGTCAGTTATCCAGCCAGTCAGCCAGTCAGTCAGTCAGTCAGTCGGTTATCCAGCCAGTCAGTCAGTCAGTCAGTCAGTAATCCAGCCAGTCAGTCAGTTATCCAGTCAGTCAGTCACTTGGTCAGTTTTCCAGTCAGTCAGTCGTTAGTTGGCAATTCAGTTTAAATAAAGAAGACAAACACAATATTTCATTTATCCTTAATTCTGTTTGAGTCGTTTCTCTTTTACAGCTATGTATTGCCTATGTTAAGGAGGCAGCCTTTTAGCAGAATTATCTTCACACGACAGCCATGTCAAATTATATACACGAGCCATATCTTTGCATATAATTGTATAAATTAAAAGATTATATAATCCAGTGGCGTTTAGTAATGTTTAAATGCAATGGTATTGAGATAGCACACTACATGACCCGAACTTTATTTGATTTTGTATCAAGGATTCATTACATATTCACCTTGCTTTCGCAACAAAATTGTAACAAAAGAAGCCAAGATTGCCGAAATACACGTCGTGGCACCCAAAGAGTAAAACGCAATAGCGTAACTCTGAATTCCGTCATAAATCCATCCAGCGATAAGTGGTCCTAGTGTCCGCGGAATGGCAATTACAAAGAAAGTCATTCCTAAACCGTACGAGACTTTCTGGGGTCCCAGAATATCACACACAATAACTGGATTTATAATCAAGTAACATCCCCCGAACAAACCAAATATGAAAGCATCTATGGCTAAAACGGTGAAGGATTCTGTCAGAGGTACAACAAAATTGCTCAAGCCTACAACAAGAAAGGCGATTTGAGCGATGTAAACGCGATTGAAGCGTCGGATGTCCGAGATGCGGCCGAAGATGACACGACCGAAACCCGATCCAACAGTTACAAACGTTAAAAGAAGGGAGGCACGAGTCTTGTCAATTCCAAGGTCTTCAGCCAAGCGAACCTGAAATAAACCAGAATTTAAAAAGTAATGTGAATATTCAGTAACAGAGGGGGATTGAGCACCATCTTGTCCTAAAAAAATAATTAGGCCAATGAACGGTTGCTAAGCAACATAATGCCAGTTTTTGATTGGATAATATTAGGGACCTTAAGCAAACCACGACGGCAACGGCAGCGAGAACGCCACAAAACAAAAGGTTTAATGAGCAGAACAATAGCTGCGCACGTGCGTTGTAATTCTTGGTACATTTCTTAGCCGTCGTCTGTAAAACGACAACGTGAAATGACCAAGTTCTGGGTATTTTGGAGAACGTGGGCGACGGCGGCTTATTATTCGTATTTTCTTTTGGCGTTGAACGCTGGCATTGCATATTGCTGGTTTTCACATGACGTCACTAAATTTTAAACTTCAGAAATATTGATCCTCCTGAAATTTTACTTTCATGTTTTATGAGAGCAGCTAAAAACTAATATTCATACATATTTTCACTCCGAATGGGTTCTTGGTTTAGTGATAGACTACCCTTGAACTTCTAAGCTTCTGCGTGACGTGACATTTACATGACGGGCGAGAGAGCTGTTATGTTGGTTTAAAAGGTGACTTATTTCGGGGAATTCTGCTATCTGAACAGTTCTTGTATTAGAATAAAGTATTATTGTTACGTTTTTGAGTTATTCGAGAGATAAATTCACTCTTTCGTAGCAAAACTCAGTGACAGATGTTTCTGCTGGTTTCCGGCCGCCATGTTGGTGCCCATGTACATGGGCACCAGCATGGCGTCTCCATACAAATCTCTATAAATTTGGGGAAAACGTTTCTTCGCATATCTTCCATGAGAAAAATTGCTGTGATCTGAATCTTGGCGAGAGTCTTTGCATATGTACCTTCTTTCTATATCCAGATTCTGGACTTAATCTATTAAACGGTTTTGATTTTTTATTTTGGTCTATTTTGAATGGCGTGACACTGAAAACCAGCAATAAAGCTTGAGCAAGTTCTGAGACCGATAGACGTACTGAACAGATCTAGGCATGTGCGAAATTCGACGGTAAAATATAAATTCATTTTTTTCTAGGCATCGTCCTTGGCGTCGCCGTCGTCGTTGCTTAAGGTCCCTAATAGTAACTGTGACCCCGAGTCCTTCATTAAAGAGTTTCCAAAAACGACACTTGTTCTTAGACATATTTTTTCAAAACTTTTGCTTTACATACAATTTTCAATAAGATCTACTGAACTGAGAAGACAGGTACCCGAAAAAGTTGGGTTTTAAAATAACTCAAGTTTCAAGTTTATTAAGTCTTCCAAAAACTTACTTACAATGAACACCACCTGCAAATAGCGAGCTAATCCAGGCAGGCGGTTGTTAAGGACATACAAACACGAATTACTAATTGAAGGCGTTAAAAAAGTCGAATTTGAATACATTATTTGTCAAGAATGTTGCTTCCTTTTATGCCTGGAATTTACTTTACCCTACGTTTTATTGTATTTTTGATTCATTTATTATGTAACATAAATAAAGTTAAATTAAAATAATATTAATATAAAAAAAAGTTTCAAAAAAAAATTTTGTCAAGAGAGGAAAAAAGTGATAAAAAGTGGAGAAAAGTATTATACATTACGATTGAATTATAATTTATAAATATAACTTAAAATGGAATCTCACCAAATGAACAAAAGGAACCATGTAACTGAGCATGAAAATGAAAATGACAGCGATCCACATCAGAAATGCTTTGTTGCTCAAAATCTCCCAGTCAAACAACAGCTTTTGATCTTTTTGAGAAGTTGTGACGTCACTGTCGTGCGGGCGCACGCTGTGTCTTGGCCGATAAACCAGTGAAAATCCAGACAAAAGGAGAAATGCTCCCGACAGCACGCGAAACATGTTGGCCAGTCCAACATGAATGAATAATTGTTGCATGGTCGGGCTGAGAACACTGCCTCCAATCGCACCACCGAGGGCCATAATACCATTGGCAAAGCAAAGTCTGGCTTTAAAGTACTTTGTGAGTATCAGCAAATCAGCGAAATACACCAGAGATGCACCCATACCCCACAACAAGCTGTAGGTAAGGTACAACATCGGGAGACTGGTGACGAAGGAAGAGCTCAACAAACCAATAGAACAGGTCAGGGTACCAAGTAAGGCGACTACCCAGCATCCGTAGCGTTCGCTGATGACAGTACCAAGAGGGGAGAATAAATAATATGTCGAAACGGCTAGAGAGCTCACCCATGCTGTAAGGAAAAATTAAACGATGATGAGAAGGTATGAGACGCGCCTGAAATAATAGCGTCTTTCATGCGTTCAGTTAGAACGCCTGAAGGAGGCTACTTAAAAAGTAGAAAAGGAAAGATTGAAACTGAATCAGTCAAAAAGGAAAATATGCAAATATTATTACTTTCGTTGTTCATCATCAGAGAGATCAAACTCTGATATGCCTATCTATATATAAACAGAACAAATGCCCGAAAAAATCAATTGCCCCGAGCGGGATTCGAACCCACGACACCCCGATCTCATGGAAGGTGCTCTAACCACTGAGCTACCGAGGCAACCTGAATATAAAAGATTAAAATATAACGCAAACATGAATATGCTCGCCCTACAATAGGCCCTGCGATAGGATAAAATAAAGCAATGTAACAGCAGAATGGGCTAATTTCGATATATAAAAATTCAGCTTAATAGCGAGGTCTAAAGTACACAAACATGCTCATTCAATTTCCTTTGTTTGTGCCCTCTAGGCCTCAATACGAAGCTGAATTTTAATAAACATGTATATTACACGAAGGCGTC
This sequence comes from Micromussa lordhowensis, assembly GCA_964020085.1. Taxonomy (NCBI): domain Eukaryota; kingdom Metazoa; phylum Cnidaria; class Anthozoa; order Scleractinia; family Lobophylliidae; genus Micromussa; species Micromussa lordhowensis. Next base: position 37,703,094 of record OZ026599.1, on the reverse strand, counting down.
AAAGTGAGAGATTTCAGTTTTTTAATCATCAAGATTGAAAAACGAAAGCAAGTTCTCTCTAAGTAAATTTTCCGATGCTACTTTTGAAGATAGGCCGGTATTGGACTGGAACTAGCTTGTAATGAGGCTCATGCGGAAAGAATATCATTAAAGAGAGATTTATGTTATTTGCTTTTGAAAAGACATCCCACATATTAGCTTCAGTTGCAAGTTAGTTCCAGTCCTATACCGAGCAGACTGATATGGTCTAATTTGAGGTTGGGTAAAACATTCTCTTAACAGACCAGCCAAGAAGACGAAAAGTTAAGCATAATCAGAGAAAGAAGAATGTAGAGATGGATTCACCTGTTTCTGCTCTTGATTTGTTAAATTCGTCAACTAGCGCAGCATAAATGACTCCAGAACTAGTGATCAGTCCTCCAACGAAAAATTCCATCAAAAACGTTGTTCCTAGAACCACCCATGCCCAACCCCTGTCATAATGAGCCTCATTATCAAGATGAGGTATTTTATTCAACCCAGCCTCTTCGTCTGGATGAGGTTCTTTAAAAAGCTGCAGGTTGTTGTTTTTGTCGCTGCTGAATCCGTCTTTACACTGGGCTTCAACGTCACTAGAAGGTTCATTTTCATATTGAGCCTCTGTATCAGGAAGAGGTTTCTTGTCACAGTAGGCGTGGGCATCGAGTTGAGTATGCTGACTGTCACTGACACATACAGCCTCTGTATCAGGATGAGGTTTCTTCTCACGGTAGACCTGGGCCTCGAGTTGAGTACGTTGACTGTCACTGGCACATACAGCCTCTTTATCAGGATGAGGTTTCTTCTCAGAGTAGACCTGGGCCTCGAGTTGAGTATGTTGACCGTCACTGGCGTACACAGCCTCTGTATCAGGGTGAGGTTTCTTCTCACAGTAGACCTGGGCCTCGAGTTGAGTATGTTGACCGTCACTGGCACATACACCCTCAGTATCAGGATGAGGTTCTCCTTTCTTTCCATCTGCGACATCATTAGAACAAGTCAGTTTCCATCCAGTTTCGTTTGCTGCGATACCGCTCTGACTGTCTTGATCCATCTGCTAATAAATAGCGAGGATTAGAATTTTGTCAGGGTTGGTTATTAAGGTACAGTATACTCAGTTATTATTTACTTTCTTTATTCAAGATCTAAGACCGCTTGCGCTTGATTACTGAGTGGTAGAAAAAGTGGTAGAGTAGGGCGGGGGGCGCGGGGGGGGGGGGGTAAGATCCAGTTTCTCAACACGCATTTTATCTAAATTCACTTTTCACGTATACTTTTATAAACAAAATTAACTAATTTAAAAATTGACGAATCGCATCACGCACTACTTTTTAACTTAACAAAACTTAACTTAACTCAGTAAGTTAACTCAACTTAGCTTAGCTTCACTTCACTTCACTTAACTTAGATTAGCTTAATTTAACGTAACTTAACTTACGTACTTAACTTAACTTAACGTAACTTAGCTTAGCATAAATTGACTTAACTTAACTTAACTTACTTAACTTAACTTAACTTACTTAACTTAACTTAACTTAACTTAACTTAACTTAAGTAACTTGAATTAACTTAACTTTAATTTTATTGTCTTATTTGCATACATTTACAAGAATTGCTCGCCCCCGCAACTAGTTTCAGAAAACCAATCGAGGCGGGGGCAAGAGTTTCTATTAGAAAGAAAAGAAAGAAAAAAATAATGCTCACATCACGCCACGCGTCATTTCTAAACCTTTTGGTATCCTCCAATTTGGATCGTCGGTGGAGTGGTGACTGACTGTCTCGCTTATCAAGCCTTTGAGTCAGCTGGGGGGGGGGGGTTATTGGGGGGGGGGAGTGGGGGGCGAAGCGCGGTCTATTTTTATTTATTTATTTATTTATTTATTTATTTATTTATTACGTATTTACTCCTGGAAACCGCAAAACAACTTTTTGTTTACTTCATGGTCGGTGATTTTTTTCCGCTTGAGGCACGTAATAACGTACATGAAACTGAACTAAGCTTTTATCTCTAAACCGGGAACATCATGCGTACCAGCACGCTTATTTTGAGGCAAATGTTTCTTCTTCTTTTACGGCATCTGTGGCTCTGAACAACAAGCAATCTCTGAGCTTAAGCTACCAGATAGCTCTTTCCGAGTTAGGCTATATTTTCGAAGTGTAGCTTACGCGATAGCAATTTTCATTGAACATAAAGCTTCTGCTTAACAAGCGTTTTTCACAAAAATCTGTTATATTCAACTAACAAAGCTATTTAATGGAAATGCCTCAACTGCACTAAGGCGCGTCGATACGGAAACCTTAAGGACCCATTGTTTAAATGGGTTAAACAGAGTTTTATAAAGTCCATTAAAAACATTAGTTGCGTGAATTCCGCTTCGCATTCTTGTTTGCTACAATTTAGCCTGCACCAAGTCGATATTGCAGTCCCTTTACGAACTTTAATTCATACTTATTCATAAATAACATGAAACTTTATTTCCGTTTTAATGACAAGCCTTTATTGTCCGAGACTCTCACAGTCCTTAATTTGCAGCTATTCTGCAAAAAATAAAGGCTGCCTTACTACATCGCTAACAAACTAAATATATTTTTGTTAATCGAAGTTTTCGCTGGCATTGTTAAGACAAAACCCAACAAACATGTACGTACAGACCGAGCAGGCCTTTTGCACTAATGGAATTATGAATATATGAATTATTATAAAATCACTCTGAGAACGAGATTTGAATTATTACGTAACCAAAATTTATCAGAGTGTTAGGTATTAGCTCACATTTGATAGCATAGATGTGAAAGTATAGCCCAAGATTTCTTGTAGATGAATTCAACGCTATCTAGGAATGGGCCAGCTTGTCAAACGGATAGAGAATTTAAAAACCGGAAAATAAGGTCCACCCACATAAAAAGTGGACCGTTCTTCCACAACTTTTCTGTACGACTAAACTATCACTGCGCTTCAATTTGTAGATCAGGCCCAAGTTGTTCAACTTGTATAAATCGCTATCCAGTGGGCAGTTGTTGACAAAAGAAACTACGCTATCCACTCGATCGTGATTTATCCGGTGGTAGCGCTATCCATGTTTTAGTAGTTGGCTCGTGCGTTCAACTGACGAATTTATTTACACAACATGATTTGTCAGCCCGTTTTTTTTTTCTTTGCTTCATTTTTGTTCTTGTGTATGAAACTCGGCTCGACTTGGGGTTAGGGTTAGGGTTAGGGTAGAGTGCAAATTCAGTTTTAAACTCTACCAATATATAGCTTGCATCAGAGCCAATTTTTGTTTGTTTTCACATTTATTATCAAACTGGGCCAAATAACGTTGACAAAAGTACCCCACCATGAAAGTTAACCTTTGCTCATAAGTTTTTTCAGTAATCACGTTCCTTGTTAGTGAACATAATTTTGCTTCACTCTCAGCTTAACACAAATATATGTACATGCCACGCCACGTTCTCTGGTGCACAACTCATGCTTGGTAGATATGTGATTAATTCTTGTTAAACTTATTATAAGATTTATTTTTCCAGCAAACACTTGTTACAATTAAAATCCTACAAACAGAGATATTTTGACTTACCGGGCAAGAAATCACTCCGCTAGCTGTTTCTGTCATCTCAGCGATTAACATAGAAGCGTTGCCGCAAAGTAAATCTCTTTCATTCTTTAGCTCGCGCTTTTAAACATCATATCGGAAGCACGTATATAAGAAGGGGGCGTTGTATTGTCCTTTTTGTCGTTGATGCTAATATTAATTTGCTGTTGTGTTCATTTAATTGCTCTAAGAGGTTTTCTGCTTTATCAAACACCAATTAACTACGAAAACTTTCTCGATTATACTCCTCTCTAACTTAAAATATCGTAAAACCAATTCTTTCAAAAACGAAAAAATTAAAATGAAATTCAAGTGAAACTGTAATCACCCACTGGTAGAAAGTGCATTTGGTTTGCATTTTCGTTATCGATAAAGAATGCACAGACCGTGTAACAGTAACAACACTAATTCAAAGGCTTTTTTTAAAATGACGCAAGTAAAATCACACCGCGGCATACCAAAAAAGCACTTCGAATTTTTCGTGACTTTTCCGTGCACTGCTTGATGGAATCTTAAAAATCCTGAATTCGTGGAAATCTGATTAACTATTATTTCGGCTTCTTTAATGGATGCTAGGATTTCCAGGCCGTAGGCAGAAAAAATTATGACTGAGGCATGTCCACGGTTAAATTCTTAACTCTCTTCCTGGGCATTAAAAAAAAACGGAGAACAAATGACTGAACGGTCTGCCTGTTACTAGTTACGGCTCTGGTTTCTGTATGAATGAACTCTCGATAAGCGTTGGAGATGATTTGTTTTCATTTTTAAATTGCGTAATGAGAAAGTAAGTTGGTGTAAGATCGAGTGGAACTACTCCGGCAACACGAGATCGGAGAATGTAACACGTGCAGAGCAAAGAGCAAGAAAACAAACATATCATTTATTATTTTTGAAGACACTTTAAAAAAATTTCTTTACTTTTGAATACCGACGATTTTACCATTGAGAGCATTCCCTCCGTTTTTCTCATTTTCATCGGTACAGAATGCGATTAACTATCTGTTCGGTAGACATGCAATAGTTACTTCTTGTTTTAGCAATTAACTTCAGTAACATTCCCAACTGTTTTTTCCTCACTGAAATCAAAACTGAATGCCACAATAATAAGCTAAATTTAAACAATCGCTTAGATGCCTGGTGTTTCCACAACAGTCAAGGACATCAGCATGCTACTTTTGAGAAGAAATTTAAATAGTTGTTACGTTACGCCGGCATATTTTGGGGCAGGCTTCCTTTTCTTGTGAAAATCTTTCAGTTTCAATAGCTGAAGTTTCTCCTGCCTGATCTTTACTAAATATTGAAGTTCCACGAAGCCTTCAGATCTATTCGGACCACCGATAATTGATATGTTTTATACATCAGACAGTATTTGATTTTACTCGTTAGGCCCCTCCAGACTACGTCTGAGAAATATGAAAACGCAACTTTATTTCTACGGTTAGGTCTTCCGTCCACGCCGTCACGAAAATGAGCTTTTCGAAAACGCTCTTCAAACCGGAGAAAATAAAAACGCCGGCTTTGCGTTTTCGTGTGGACAGAAAACATTTTGAAAACGGAGCTTTTCGAAGACGATGGCGTCACGACAATCCTGTGATTTCCCTTACCGAGTTTTCTTCAAACAAAAATTCAAAATGACCGATTATTGTTGGATTTTTAAATTCCTCCGGCGTTGTGTGGACGGAAAACATTTGATGCGTTTTCAGAGTGAAACCTCAGTTTTCAAATATCTCCGGCGTAGTTTCACGGGGCCCAAATGATACCTGTTGTGCAGCTAACTAATGTATACGACTTCAGATAAATGTAGGTGAAAGCGTGCTAGATGTTCTACTTCAAATCAATGTAAATGTAACTAAACGCAGTCTAGGAAACAGGAAAATGACGGAAAATTCCGCGCAAAGAAGATAGTGTGATTTTATTAGGACTTAATAAATCAAGCAGTTTGTTGTTTTAGTAGCTGTAGGCTATAGTGACGGTTTGGGAAATTAAGCCTCAGAGCTAGAACGGACTGATTCCAAATACCGTTGCGAACTTTCAAAACCGCGGACTAGCCAAATAATTGCCTTGTATTTCACTTCCAATGGAAGATTAAAACACTGCACCGTACCCTTATTTCTGTTCTTGGTCTTCTAGCAAGCTCGAGTTTGTTTCTTAAAATACCGAGCGATCTGTATAGTTCTCAAACTGGTACAAATAAACGATATTATGATGTTTACTGCAGTTTTTATATGTTCTTATAGTCACCCTCGCAATAAGCAACGTTAAGTGACACTCAGACAGGATGTATAAATATTTTGATCATAGCCAGGGCCGACCAGTATTCATTACCTGATAAAAACTGATATTTTACAATCGTTTTACGCAAGGCGTCAGTAATTTCTCCTGTCGTAATGCAAGTTCAGTGAGACCCCAATATACATCATGAATAATACGATAGCATTGTGAGCAATTGAAATACTAGATCCAATATTTGTTACCAATTAAGAGTTACTCCGTTGCGCTGACGTACAAAACAAGTCTTCTAAGATCTTTTTCGTAAGAAAACAAAACGCAAACAAACCAAACTTTTTTTCGGCATGCAATCGGTGAAAAGAGTGGACTCATACCGGGTCAAAGTCTAAAAGGAGCGTTTGAAGCACCTTGCTATATCAGGTGGTTAATCAGTTGATTCCTGTGGGCGGGTTTATCAAACTGGCTATTGCCTGAAGCAAATTTGATTCACTGTTGGGGTCGATAAAACTTCTCTTTCATATGACGTCATAGAGGGTCAGTCTCTAATTTCTGGGGTGACTGAATAGAAAAGAAGTTATATAACTATGCAGAAAAAAAACGTGACTTGACATGACTTAATTTCCTCTCACCTGTGCTCACCAGTTCTTGCCTTGCCATTCGTCATATAGGTTATGTTGTCGTTGTGATACATGTCTATCTAACTTTTAATCCTGTTGAGGACTGTACGGACTGTAAGGGCTTGGAAAAGTTCTGATTCAAGCACCTTGCTCTGCAGTAAAAAGATTATCAGGCCCGGCCTACACTGCGCCAGAAGAATTTGAAAACGCAGGTTTATTTCTACGAAGGTTTAGGCTTACCGTCCACACGAATCCGTCACGAAAATGGAGCATCCCGAGTTACCTCACGGTATCTTGACTTCATAAATCGTTGAAATTATTGAAAAAAATGATGCGCGCACACAACTTCAATTTCAAATGTCAATTCAGTCCGCGCGATCTTTCTAAGACGCAAAGTTTAATAATACGGCGAGCAATAATAAGAAACCGTTATCTGAAGTAAATTTCAGTTAGAATTCTACTAAAACAATTAGATTATTCGCTCTCAATTTCTATGAGGTGATGGAGCGAATAATCTAATTCATAAATAGTAACCCTGCTAAATAACTACCTTATTTTTCACTCCCAATGGAAAACTGATTAAAAACTGCATTATTAAAAAAAACTTCAACGTACCCTGATTTCTGCTTTTGGTATTCTAGCAAACCCGAGTATGTTTCTTCAAGTCTGTTCAGTTCTCTGGTACAAATGAACGATGTCATAATGTTTACTACAATTTTCATATGCCGTCTTATATTATCACCCTCATAATAATTAAATGCGTTAAGTATAGATACGGCTATATAAATATTTTGAAAGTTTAGGCATAGCTAGGGCAGACTTGTGTTCATTATCTGATAAAAAATGATATTTTACAATCGTGTTACACGTCAATAATTTCTCCTGTCGTAATGCAAGTTCAGTGAGACCCCAATTGAATAATACGATAGCATTGTGAGCAATACTAGATCCAATATTTGTTACCAATTAAGAGTTACTCCGTTGCGCTGACGTATAAAACAAGTCTCCTAAGATCTTTTCCGTGAGAAAACAAAACGCAAACAAACCAAATATTTTTTTCGGCATGCAATCGGTGATAACAGTGGACGCATACTTACAGTCTAAAACGATTGTTTGAAGCACCTTGTTGTATCAGGCGGTTAACCAGTTGATTTCTATGGGCGGGTTTGTCAAAGGTATTGCCTGAAGCAAATTTGATTCACTGTGGCGGTCGATTGAACTTCTCTACCACGTGACGCCATAAAGGGTCAGTTTCTAACTTCTGGGGTGACTAGATAGGAAATAAGTATTAACTATTCAAAGAACGTGATTTGACATGACTTAATTTCCTCTCAGCTGTACATGTCCAATACTCACCAGTTATTAGGTTATGTTGTCGTTGTGATCATGTATGTCTATTAAACTTTTAGTCCTGTTAAGAACTGTAAGAACTTGGGAAAGATCTGATTCAAACAGCTTTGCTGCACATGTACAGCAAAGCTAACTACGTACGATGATATCGGTAGGAACACTGCCGCGAGGAGCAAGCAGGAATAGCGCCCGAAGAAAGGCTAACGCTCAAAGCATTTGCTTTCCAACTCGCTAAGACAATTGATATAGGTGAACAACCACAGGTTTTGGGCTAGGTTAAAGAAGAACTTCTAGGATGGATCAAACCTGGGTATCGCACGGCCGCTCACAAAGCCACTAAAGCCGCTAATA
>OZ026599.1:37677436-37689936 GCA_964020085.1 Micromussa lordhowensis | reverse complement strand
TAGTTTGCCCTCTTTTGTAAGATATGAAGGGCGGGTCTTTGTTTCCTGTCTTAGTTTCCTGTTCTCAAACTGTACTTCTAAGAGGGGTCCATTGAATAAGATTCTCCGGATAACCTCTCTCACTTAGGTGTGATTTGAAGTTTTGAATTTTCTCTTCAAGTATATTTTTTGAAGAGTTTGTTGTGAGAAGTCTTAGAGCTTCTCCTTTGATGAAGCCTTCAGCTTAACTCCAGATGGCTGTGGCACGAAGAGAAGTGCGAGTCTTGGAATGTTTCAGTAGGCTAGCTGAGTGTGTACGCCCATCAAGCACTGCATCGTTTCTGAATCTTTCGCCTTTATAAATGCTGGTGTCCACAAATGTCGTTTCTGATTCAGAAATTTAATAGCAGCCGTAAACTTGATCGTTGGGTGTTGATTGTTTGCTTGTACTGTGTTGTCTTCTCTCTGTTAACAGTCCAGAGGGAGAATATGTCATCTATATAGCATTTCCAAACGAGCGTTTAAACGCCCTTTGATGCAAGATTTCTGTTTCGACCTTAGCCATGAAGATATTGGCAAAGGCGACTGTCATTTTGGCACCCATGGCTGTAGGTAATGTTTTCCAGTGATCTGGAAGGAGTTTTCTTGAAGGATTGACCTTATAGGGCTCGTTTTTCGGGTAGTCGTTTATGGATAGGAGGTTCGTTGTCATAGAACATTTCGTATGCGATGTATATTGTGAATATTCCCTCCTCTTTTGGTAAGTTTGTGTAAAGGCTCGTTATGTTCAGTGTAACAAGTGTAGTATCCACTGGGACTTTCGTTGTTTTAATGAAATTAACGAAGTCAGTGTTATCTTTGAGATATGACTCTTGTTGTTGTGCTATAGGCTGAAATACCCCTCCAAGAATACAAAGCGAGGGACTACAGGCAGGATGAATCATAGTAAAATTAACATTAAATTCAATGAACAACGAAACAGCCGCCACAGACCTCAGGTTGCAAAGCTGTCACTCTATTTAACAATTAGATTATGAGCTCGAGGTTTCTATCGCGTATAAGTAAATTCTCAGCTCCGACTATTGCATTTCTAGCTTTTTGATTGGCTAAAAAAACTCCGACTATGAGCCGGAGTTTTACGTCATATGGAAAATGTGCGCCAAGTTTAAAAATTTTCCGCTCGAAGTTTTCAACTTCAGCCCTCTACAGTCAACTCTCGTTATAACGGACACCCTCGGGACCGGCGTTTAGTGTCCGTAATAGCGAGAGTCCGTAATAGCGGGGTACGGAAATAAAAGTGCCATTAAAGGGTGCTGAGTTAATATACACTATACCAGTGGGGTAATTTTATATCTTTAATGTGTTAAATGTGCCAAGTATACGATAAACACCACATTTAACGATACGGTCCTTCAATTGCCGTTCCGAATAAAAACGTAACAACGTGAACTGAAACTGAAATATTAATTTAAAAAAAATTATCAAACTCGGTCTATTTGAAACAGTAACTGTCCCCTGCAGTTCACTGTGCAGACTGTCATCAACTGAAAAGAAACCTGGCCAAACGTCAGGCTGTTTAAGTCAGATATCACATGCTTTTATTTCTTCTTAAAATAGTCATCCAGCGTGCTTTGATGCTTTCTTCGTTTGACAGCAGTTTCACTGACTTTATCACCAAGACTACTAAAATCACTTGCCAGTGAATTGTATGGTGACCAAGCATATCTTGAAAGACTGGACGTGTTGATCAACAGCAGCGAGAGTGCCAGAAAGTCGTTGAGAAAGGAGGACGAGGGCTTAGCGACTGAAGAGCCTAAAAGGAAAAGGCGCAAGCTGAAGTAAAGAAACCAAAAAGTCTACATGACAAAAGTCTGACCGGCCGAACGAGAAAATAAACTTTCCAGACTATTTTGAAGTGTGCGTTGACAAATGAAGAAGAACAGACTGCCATTTTACGTAATGATGTTACATGAGAACTTTTTAGTGTCCGCTTCATCGAGAGTGAAAACAATAAAATTGTTATGTTGGTACCACAAAAGTGTCCGTAATTCCGTAATAGCGAGAGTCCGTAATAGCGGGAGTTGTTTTCAGTCAAACCTCTATAGCTTTCGCCGGGGATCTGAAATTTGTCCGTAATAGCGAGCGTCCGTAATAGCGGGGTGTCCGCAAGGCGAGAGTTGACTGTATAATGGCCGAAATAAAAATCGGCGGCAAAACCCGGTTTGAGAATTTACTAAAACAATTATTCCATTCGCCCTTGTTGGTTATGAAGCGCTCGTTGGTTATTTTATCACTTCATATCCAACTCGGGCTCATGGAATAATTGTTATATAGTTGACGAGCGGGCCCAAGCGGGCCATAAATCGAAGGGGAAAAACGAGGATCCGTAACTTACAGTAGGGACCGAGAAAACGAGGTTAGTAAGATATTTATTATATCTCTACTGTTTGCCTGACGGGTTCAGGAACGATTTCTATTCACGCGGAACGGCTACAAATTTCCGACGTACCTCGAAAGCAAAAGGAGTTAATTTAAAAAGTCATTGCTAACCGACTGTTAAGTCGCTAGCAGGTTTTAATACATAATTTCAGAAGTAAAAGAAAGTTTTAAACTTTTACTTTGCAAGAAAAGTCTACTAACTGGAGATATAATAAACTCGTATGCAAGCTCAAATTTCGACACTTTCCGAACATGTTTCGAATAGTGATGTCATTTTTAATTAATATTTTATTTTTCTTAATGTTATTTTTTATAGTCCGCCGTCTGCCCTCCGCCGTCCCCTGTCCGCCGTTCGCCGTCCGCATCCGTCCGCATCCTTATTATACAGACAACCGCTGTCATCACATTGCGGGCAAAGATCGAGACCAGCGAACCAAACAACGCATAAAATTATTGCATGTTGTTTATAACTTTCAGAGACGATTTCATGCAAATGACAAAGCTATGGATGTAGTTTACATATTTTTGCTGTTAGCTACCTCGATCTCACTGGTATCGGGCGAAAATTGCGAACCTGTCACTGTAAGATCTTGCTCCAGTGCAGGGTACAGGTTAACGGCAAGATTTCCCGATGTCGATGGCACACCTTATCAAGACTTTCAAGCTCCTCTTCTGAACCTGTACGTCCCGCTGTTGACATCATGTTCAGATTTTGCTAGTACGATCTTGTGCTCGCTGTATCTGCCGAAATGTGAGGAAGGCCGCGCCACTCAGTTGCCGCCTTGTCGTAAAGTTTGCACACAGTTCGTTTCAGAATGTCAGGACATGCTTCGCAAAGCGGCGCTAGCTGGCATGTTTACAGTACTGTGTGATTTGCTACCCGACGGAGGTGGACAGTCAAAAGAATGCTTTTATCCTTCCAACTTTAAGGATACTTCGGCTGGAGGTGAGGGTCGATTTGTTACCTTCCACAGTAAATAAATTATGTTACTATTTTAAAAAGTTGTGCATAATTTCCGTAGACAATTGTACTAAGGTGTCGAATTAATCTCATATCGCACGCTCTAATTTATTAGCGACGCAGATAAACTTTAAAAAAGAAACGGTGACAAGTAAAGTCATGTTCTATCAGAAATATTATTTATTTTCATAAACAAAGGATTTCAAGTTCTCTCATTGTTTGGAAGGTTTTTGAACTTGTTAATTCTGTTACGAACTCAATAAATTATGCATGAAAACAGGAAAACTTTGTTACTTACTGTGTCATTTGAGCTTTCACAGTTTCTTTTATTCATTTAGGATTCACAGAGGAGGATACCGAAAAATATTTTTGACACCAACACTTCTACCTTGATCATATATTAGACCTTATAGCATCCCTTTAAATAGTCCACCCTTCCAATTTGGCATACATCTAGCACATAAAAGGTTTGGTTCATTGAGCCAATGATGTCATATCAGGAGAGCAAAAATACCTCAGACATGTAGTTTTAAGGTGGCTGGAAACATTTTCAAGTACTTTCCAAGACTTATATTTTGATTGGTTTATCATAACCAGTGCTCTATATCAATTGATGCCAAAATCATGGTAGCAAAAAACTACGCAGTCATTGGTGAACATGTTGCTGCCAATTTTGTGATACAATAGATTACCATAGCAACAATATGACCGGCTTAAAACACCCCTAATTTTAGCTTTAAGTACTTATGACTCAAAAACAAGCTCGGTGACTCCCGTTTTTTATTATCGAATTGTAATCAGCATGATAAGATGAACTTTTTTGCAAAGTTTAGAAAAATTATTTGAGGGGGGTTCATAACAACCTTAAATTTTCGAAAATTTAATTACTTTTAGTTTCAGTCATACAATAATATTTTACAAAATTTCTAAGACTGAGAAAATTATGAAAGCTCCAGGTTAATTTGCACTGTTGTGGAAATTACAAATTTCAAATAAATTAAAATGCCTGCTGAATCAAAATGAAGTAATTTATATTCCCTAGCTAAGTAAAATAATAAAGGTAAAAACTTCTGTTGTTTCATTTTTACAGGACCAGCAACAAATGTATGCTATGATGTTGTAGACCAGAAATGCAAGAATGACCTTCACTACAGCAAAACATTAGTTCCAGTCAGTTTACAAACTGCAGAAGATACATTATTTCAAGTGATTATTGACAGCAACTGTTCAGATGAGTTGGAAAAGTTTATTTGCTACACACAGTTTCCACCGTGCGATCCTAACCGACCACGTGAGACAACCATGCCCTGCAAGTCACTCTGCGATACAATCAACAAGAAATGCTGGAAGCAGTTCATCGATTCTGGTCTACAATTGCCGCACTGTGACTACATTTATCCCAATACCTCCAGTGACAACAATAGTTCAACAGGCCTTTGTAAAGTTGACAAGTGGCCTGCTTCATGGCCTAAAACATTCAGACTACCACCACCCCGTAAGTATAGCAGTTTACTTGAAGCTGGATAGTTTTCAGACAGTAATATGGTTCAAAATTTTGGAACTGTAGAGAAAGATGAAGACATGATTGATCATCACAGTTATACACACAACGTAAGCAGTGAATTTTTTGTCAGGCTTTAATTTCACAACTCAGCTTTAGTTGTGTATAACTGCAGTGATCAATCATGTCTTCAGACATGTTTATTGTTACCATGGAATTTCCATTTGTCTGTGTGGCTTAAAATAGCACTCATAGGTTCAGGGCTGGTCAGTGTAAAATGAAGACTGCAGATTGCAGACTACAGGCAGGGGGTAAAATGCAGACTGAAAGTAAACATTCGCTTTGGTCAGCCTGTTTTCTGTTAGCCCTCACAGATGGAGATGGTAAAATAATTTAGCTAAAAAGTCTGCAGACCACAGTCTAGGTTTTACCGACTGGATTTAGGGCTGTTTAAGGGCTATAATGTATCACTTTTATCTGTGTATCACTTTGATCTGAATGTTAGATTCATGATGTACCTCTTCGGACTTGTCTTCATTTTATACAGCACTTGTATGTAAAAATCAACCCAATAGATTCGTAGCATACAGCTGCAGTCCTGACTGATTAATGAGTATTCATTTTATAATTTTGTTAACAGCACTTGGTACATGTGAAAAGCTTACAGTGAAGTCATGCGCCAATGCTGGATACAAGTACACAGCAAAATATTCTAAAGTGGGAGACAAATCCTTCCAAGATATTAAAGGAGAACTACTGGATCAGCTTATCCCACAGTTGGCATGCTCTCGGTACAGTAGCTTAATTCTCTGCTCCCTTTTTCTTCCGAAGTGTGTTTCTGGAAGCAGTAGACCCATGCTACCATGTCGTCAAGTTTGTTTGGATTTTACTGACAAGTGCAAGGCTGAACTGCAATTAGTGTCAACTGTGGGAATGACAATAGCACTTTGCGACCTTCTTCCAGTGTATGATGGGACACCAAACAAGTGCATAATGCCAGAGAAATTTCTGAGTAGTTCCAGTACACAGTTGTGTATGTATGCCAAGTATTTACTTGTTTTATTGCATCCATTTCTTGGGTATTTAGTTGTTAACTGACATAGTCTTAAGCACAAATCTTTTTCTTTTTCACTAGCCCAATGTTTAGATTGACAAAAAATCTATGAGTAATGGCTTTCTTATTTTGATCTCTGTTGCTTAGTCAATCAAGAGTGACTGTAAGCATACAAAAGGAGGGCTTTGCGCACTTCATGGCCCCAGGAATTTTTTTGTCGCAATTTCCTTTTCCATCGCACACGACAGAATATTAAGCAAAAGAGGAATTACTCATCATCATCCAGCCAGTGCATGCCAGTAGGCGCATAATGCTAATATGTTCTCTGACCAACACTCTCTGTTCTGTGCCACCGCCTTGGCTACATTTGAACTCTTCCATCCTGCCTTGTTTCTCTCCCTTTCCACAATTCTTCTTCCAAGTGGTCTTTGGTCTCCCTCTCGCCCATTCGTCCTTCTGGTGTCCACCCCAATGCTGTAAAACAGTCGTTCTCACCCTCTCTCCTGAGTACGTGTCCTAACCAGATCCACCTTCTTTGTCATACCTGGCAGCTTATTTAGGATAGGATAAGGATAGGATAGGATAACTTTATTTAGACACGGTAAACTCATCAGTCACAACTATAAAAACCTAATTATTTACCAGAATTATTACAAATTTTACAACGACTAGAACTACACTATTCTAAAATACTCTAAATAATCAATTATAGCTATAATATTAAATGACAAAATAAAACCTGCTTTACATGAGTGCCGTGTGTTAAAAAAAAAAAATTCTAAATTTAACTTAATGAAAAGAGACGCTCGCCATCTCAACAACTCTCTTGTTTGCCATTCTTTGCTGCTGTCTGATCTTCATTATCCATCTCAGGTATTGGCATTGAAAACTATTCAGTTTTCTTTCGTCAGCCTATTTAATTTTTTAAAGCCATTTTGCTCCTCTGAGTGTTTTATTTACAGATCTGCATGTATGCACTGGTCAATAAGTATGAATGTTGGAGGTTTTTGCTTGAATTTTCAAAATTATATAATTTCATATTAACATGACAACCAAGTTACATTACCTGTGTGATCACTTTGTTTTTGTCTTTTTGTTTGTTTCTTCGTTGTTGTTGTTGTTGTAAACACACCCAAGTTATCTTGATTATTTCTTAATTTTCTTAATTTATATGCTGGAAACCTACTTCATGTATTACAAGAATATGATCATTGTGTTAACTTCTTGTGCAAAAAATGCATCAATTGCTGAAATATTTTGTGCTACATCCGTAGTCTCTGTCAGGGATGTCTGCTACAAAGTCACGTCTACCAAGTGTTCCACAGACCTCCACTATGAAAACACTTTTTTGCCAACAGAGGATCAGAAAGCCTCTGAGTTTACCATCTTGCAGCCCATCATAGACTCGGGTTGCTCCCCTGATATTGAGAAATACTTGTGCCAAACCCGCATGCCTCCATGTACAGCTGATATATCTGTGGTTCATCTGCCGTGCAGGGAGTTCTGTAAGAGAATCACTCGTGATTGTGGTGCTGTTTTGAAAGCAAACAGTATCCCTGCTCTTCATTGTGACTACTTATTTCCACACGGAGACAGTTCTAATGGACTGTGTGACTTGAAGCAGTGGCCTGCTCCGTGGCCATGGAAAATCCCAGATCCATCTCCCCCTGTTTCAGGTAAGGCCTGATCAGTTGAAGAACCAGTCAAATGCATCGACCAGTCAGTCTCAGTCAGCCAATCAGTCAGTCAATCAGTCAGTCAGCCAGTAAGTCAGTCAGTCAGTCAGTCAGTTTGTCAGTCAGTGAGTCAGTCAGTCTGTCAGTCAGTCAATCAGTCAATCAATCAGTCAGTCAGTCAATCAGTCAGGCAGCCAGTTAGTCAGTCAGTCAGTCAGTCTGTCAGTAAGTCAATCAGTCAGTCAGTCAGTCAGTCAGTCAGTCTTTCAGTCAGTCCTTCAGTCAGTCGGTCAGTCAGTCAATCAGTCAGTCTTTCTGTTGGTCAGTTGGCCTGTCAGTCCATTCATCTGTCTGTCCATCAGTCTGCTCAAGTCATACAGCAGTGTGCAGAAGGTCGTAGGTTGGACTTTTGACGAGTGTTCTGAGATCTCAGGATTACTAGTAGTTTGAGTAGCTTCACCACTCTTGCGAGAGGTTTTGTCATCAAAACCGATCTGCACTTTGGTCGAAATACTCACAGTACTATGGGCTAAGTTGTTTGCGTCACAGACTGATGAAAATCCGTCTCAAATTTCTAACAAAGTTAATATGTGCCATCGTTTATTTCCAAGGCTCTGAAGGCTGATATTCATCATGCAGTCAAGTGGCAAAGTAGTTTTTTTGACGTTCAAAAACCTTGCTAGTCACAAAATGCAAAACATAAAATATTGAATGAAGTTATTTCTAAGCTAATAGGTTTATGACATTCACAGATGGTCCTACTGTGTGCGTCCCTCTCACAGCCAAGGCTTGTCAAGGAGCAGGTTATGATCTCACCGCGGACTTCCCAGCGATTGACGGCCAGCCATACCAACAAGTCAAAGGACAAAATCTGGAGTTCTTCCTGGATTTTTTGAACATCTGTTCACCATATGGAAAGACAATAATGTGTTCGTTTTACATGCCGAAGTGCCTGACGGGATGGCCAACACCAGTCCTTCCCTGTCGCAGCGTTTGTTTGGAGTTTGTGAATAAGTGTCAGGGACTTCTGGCACTGGCTTCACACGCCGGCATGTTCAGAGCCCTCTGTGATTTGTTACCGCAGCAGGATAATTTCCCTAATACTTGTTTCATACCCGACGGGTTTACACCAAGTATTACTGCCGCTTTTGGTAAGTGCTAATAACTCGGGGGAGTCTCCCCTGATATGAAAAGAACGGGCATGCTCATCGGGGTCATAAGCTCGACTGAATCGGAGTCGGAATTAAGAATCAGAACGTTTCCATTTCTTCCGATTCCGTTTATGACTCTGTCGTTTACGATCCAGTGAAAACTAGATTGTCAGAGTCGGAAGCAGATTTTATTAATCTTTAATCTTTAATCTTTAATCTTTAACCTTTAATCATTATTTATACACGGTAAAAAATTCATCAGGTACAATAAATTACAATAAAAATGCCTGAAATCCTAAAACGAAATTCTCAGGCTTCTGCTTGCGACTCCTTCAATCTAGTTTTCACTGGATCGTAAGTGAGGGAGTCATGCTTCCGACTCCTTCGGTTTGATTTTCGCTAGATCGCATCGTTTTAAGCTACTGATTACGACTCTGACCACGACTCCGTGATTATTGAAAACCAGGCTCGGTTTTGTGGGTGTGGCGTGAAATTTTTTTCGCCCCTTAGAGAAACCAAATCTTAAACAACACATTAACTGAATTTTTTCGGCCCAATACCCTAAAAGGTACCGCGAGAGCTCCTGCTGTGGGACATTTCGAGGCTAAGCACCCAAAGCTTTCTTTTTACCCCTAATAGGTAGGCTAGACGAGCACCTCTGTCCTTTCTGTATGGGAGTCCCCCCCGGAACAAATAATCGTCTAATACGAGTAGAAGAGGTATCATAACTCTTACACGTATGTATGTATTAGTTACGTATTGTATGTTCAGATAACTACGGCAGAAAACAGGAGATATAAGTCTTCCAAGACGCATTTGTAGATACGACCAACGAAAAGGGTGCAGAAGGTGTTGAGGTTGTTACCGTCGTATAACTTGTGCAACGAGTCTAGCTAGATCCTGTTATCCTCTGCAGGCTTCTAATTGCCTGATTTCATACCGTGAAGGACTAAGTACGAGTCTGTAAATTATGGGATTAGCAACTATTGGTCCACATAGTCAGAAAGAGCACACCGAGATTCACAAAATCCCCAAGTTTGGTGTTATTAATCGGGCTGCTAGTTTTCACTGAGATACAGGCATTTAACAACGTAAAAAAATTTACAAAGAAATGTATTGAAATCCGGACAAATCCGGAGTTTGTGAATCTCGGTGTGCTCTTTCTGACTATGTGGATCAATAGTTGCTAATCCCGACTAATCCCATAATTTACAGACTCGTACCTAGTCCTTCACGGTATGAAATCAGGCAATACCCGGCCACTTCATTCACGTGTGTCCGTGTGCTTTGAAGAACGATAGTTGCTAAACTCATGCAAATAAGTGGCCGGGTATTCTGCAATTTAGCCAAAAATCTTCTAGCGGTACGAATCAGACTTTTTCGTTATGGCTACTCTGGTAGGAGGCTGACCATTTGGTCTTGTAGATGAGTTGATTAATGAGGATTTCAGTTGAAGTCGGCGGGGGTCGACAAGTTAGACATGAACACGTCCCGCTTCAACCCGATTCTAAGCTGATTGCACACCTTTATACCCACCCATCCTGCTCTCGTTTTCTACCACTGCCAGTGCAATGTTAAGCTTCCTGAGAGCGTCATGGCTTTCAGGTGTGCGAAGAGCCTTGCCCCTTCATAAGTAAGTGAAATGTTTGTAAATAGATCCGACAAACACTACAATAGAACAACGAACAAAGACAAAATTCAGATCTCTAATATGCGATTCTTCCTCTGGACGGCGGACCTTTCACGATAGAGCAGTAACAACGTGAAACTCGATGCCGGAAAAATTTTACTGAAGATGGAACTGCAGGCCCTACTCTTTGACGAGTTTTTAACTACAGTAGAACCGCGCCACAGCGGCCATCTTAGGGAGAGAGGAAAGTGGTCTTTTCAGAGAGATGGCCATTAGTGGAGGTTCGACTGTACATGAACATATAAATTTAAATTAAATCCCTACAAGTATTTTTAACAACAATGCTTTTAACAGTCAAGGTTATAGTTTTGCAGTTTGATACAAGCCCTGATTCGAGTATGTTAATAAATGCATTTTTATTTGTACATTCCGTTTCATTTTTATAGCGCCCAGACGTGGCGGTGAATGCAGCAAAGTTGTGGAACCAAAATACTGCTCCACAGATCTGCATTATAACCAGACGTTTGTCCTGGAGAAAGATCAGTCCAGCGTAACTGTTCTGCAAGTGATCAAAGATTCTAAATGCTCGCCAGAGTTAGAAAAGTACTTGTGTTACACAACTGTCCCTCCTTGTAAGCCCAACGATCTGTCTGTGTATGTGCCTTGCAGATCTATCTGTGAACAAGTAGGTTTACATTTCATTTCTTTAAAAAACAGCTATTACTAGAAACTACTCCATCGAAAGTGCGCGACTTTTCCCGAGTCATAAAGTAATGTGATATGTAATGTATCAAACACGAAAGAGCGTGTTTGACCACATTTCCAAACACTGTGAAGAAATTTGAAAATACGACGCGTAACGGAGTGTTTTGGATGAACTTCGAGGTGTTTGGTGATATATCTTCTCATCGAAACTAAAAAAACTAAGGAGAAAACGGAGAAATCAAATCGTAAAAATCTATGCTAATTAAGATCAGATATCCAAACACCATCACGGTCATGATTTCCTTTGTTTAATCTCGATGAATTATTAATGAGTTTGAGAAGAAAAGTTCTCGAATGCGTTAAAACTGTGACGTTGGTTTAGAAATCTAATCTGAATTAGCACAGAATTTCTCCGTTCGCTCCTTTGTGTTTCATCGCATTTCCAAACATCTCGAATGTCTCCAAAAATACAGCGCCATGGTGCATCGTATTTCAACTTTATTCACGTTGTCTGTAAATTCGATGAAATAGGCTGCTTGTTTTTGGCATATTTCAACGTCCATCAATTTTTATTGTCATTTCTTCAGGTAAGGAGAGATTGTGGAGGAGAATTTGAGAAAAATAAAATACCTATGCCAGAGTGCTCTATGATATACCCGGATGATGATGATCCCAAAAACAAAGGGTTGTGTCATCTGACCCTCTTCCCAGTTGCTTGGCCCGTCAAGAGAGTGGAAGGTAGGAACTGCTAAAAACTACATGTATCGGCAGGAGTGGGGGTAGGAATGCATTTTAGAATGGTTAAATACGATACTTATCACAAGTTCCGCAATTCGCGACCCCTTGTTCGAACTGTACTGTTGCCAATGCACTTCAGGGATGGTACAACTGTATATGTACATGGGCGTGAATACGTTTGCTGGACCAAAATCACAATGGCAAAGGGCGTCTTAAAGCGGTTTGCAACTGAGTGTCGAAAGTAACTAGGTACCGTGTGGCACTAAATTTTTGCGAATGGGCGATATTTTGTATTTTGCAGGAACTGAGTTTTGCGATTTTAGAAGACTGGTTTTCCTTGCTTGGTACTAATTTTTGCGGTCTTCGCGAAGTCGCGTTTAATTGAAAATACAAAATTTTTCCCTTCTTAATTAAACTACATGTAGAGATGTAAAACACAATAATCCAGCAACCAGTGTCACTCTATCACAATTATATCATGCTCTTGTGTGGAATTGTAGAATGCTCTTCTCTACCTTCAGACGATCCTTTCCTATAAACCTTTTTTATTTATTTCTGAACGTTTTGTTTTTCATTACATCGTTTTGTTTCTGAATGAAAGAAATGTTTTAAATATTGTTTCGCCAGTAGAGTAAATTTCCGCGGAAGAAAATTGCGTGAAAATTT
>OZ026599.1:37652436-37672436 GCA_964020085.1 Micromussa lordhowensis | reverse complement strand
ACATCTACATATGGTTAGACGTTGAAGTCTTCTGGGATAAGGACTATAAACCGTAGGCCTCATCTCCT
The DNA here is from genome assembly GCA_964020085.1 of Micromussa lordhowensis. Lineage (NCBI taxonomy): Eukaryota > Metazoa > Cnidaria > Anthozoa > Scleractinia > Lobophylliidae > Micromussa > Micromussa lordhowensis. The sequence goes on along the minus strand of OZ026599.1, from coordinate 37,672,368 downwards.
GCATCTTTAGTGTTACATGGCTAACAGGGGACGTCAAAGAACCCGCGCACTTATCGAAAAGAGAAGGGCACGTAGTTCCCGGTGTTGTGGTCAGGCTTGTCTTGCGGGTTAACCTCATTGTACCTTTCCCCCTTGGACAGAACTGTCCGAGAAAAATTGCTATGGCTATGACGATTTGAGGCTAGGATATTTTCTCTTGTGCGTAACCAAGAGAAAATGGTCTCTTGGCGTAACGTATGATCTTGGGAACAGAAGATAATTCAGTGCTTTGATTTCCCTGTTACTTCTTGAGATTCGAAACGTCTTGTTCGAATTGGCTTCGTTGACATCTTTAGCAGGGAGACGCTTTACTTCTGTTTTAACCATCAAAACTCTTCATGAAAATTGATGGGTTTACTTGGTCTGGCGTGAAGCAAATTTCTTCCAACTTCGTGGCCAAGCAAACAGTATTTATATTAGCTTCTTCATACGTTTTTACAAGGGGAGAAGAGGGTCAGATAAAGAAGCTTACAAAACGATGGCATACTGCTGCTTGCAGTGCCTGTGGAAGCGTGTAACATAATGCTAAGCGATTCAGTATCCTAATGCTGGGGAGGCGAGTGAGAATGAAGGATACATATATACCGTACATGAATACCTCTCCACCGTGCGCGAGGCAGCGGGAGAGGCGTGTGATTGATGCGAGTGAGCTAGACTCCAAAGCGACTTACGGAGGTCACCAGATCAGCCACATGGAGGGCGATACTATGGTGGCAACTGCAAGTAGCCTCTCTAATGCTTCCAGTGATATGCGCCGTAGATGCCTCTATATATATAGCGCGGTTAAAGCGCCCTTATCATTGTGGGAAACACACAGCGTAACTCTAGAAAACGTAGGCTCGATTACATAATCATAACCAAAACAGAGCTTAATGGTGAAACAATTTTGAAAAATCCGGTTGCTGGTTCGACTGGCGACTATATGCGTGGGTGGTTGCGTGGGTGCTGTATTGATTAAAATAAGTGATGCGCATGCGTATCGTGAAGTAAGTAGCTGGCATAACTTTATTTAAATTCTCAAAGACAAACGATGTGATGAGAGATAACGTTTGTTTGCATAATATCGCCGTCCGTTTTGAATTATTTGTTAAACTCGTCAGATATAAACACAACAGATTTCTTCATGAATGAGTAATATCTGTGTACGCATTTGGTCGAGTGCCTGACTTGAGACATGTCTGATGACATGTGCTCAAATTGTCCTTCCTAACTTCTTCGAAGCAAGTAAAATTTCTCGATACCACATGAATCGTGCCTCTAGAGCATTGGGGCTAGAAGCATAAATCTACATGAAAAAATTTTGTGATCCCCGACGTTTTTATAGGAAGTTAAATCAAAGTTTCACCAGTAGCCATTGAGATCGCGCTCTGCGGTTTTAATAATGAACAGACTTTAGTCAGAAGAAACCCCTTATCACTGATTCCGCCTGATATATTTGAACGGAGGCAGCCACCCGTTACGATATCAAATGAGATAAATTTGCATGTCACACGTTTCTCGGGTACAATTCACGCGCGTTCTTAGTTTGTTTGCCTTTCAGTCTTGTTTCTGCGATAACACGCGTCGAGCTTTCACCGTACCACTACTGTAGGGAACCAAACTGAATAGACGAGTCGGTGTGTAACCACGAACTTATCTGTTGTCCGTTTATGCTGATCCAAAGATGTAAGTAAGCCATTGTCTTTGTCTTTCGATCGATAGAGCTATATAGTACAAAGACTGTAAAATTTTCACTATCCTTTTCCTTTATCCCGACAGGTGTCTTCTTAAGTTCTCCGCTTTCCTGTTGTTTACGACGTGTTATATGGGTTTTTCTCGCGCCGAACCGCAATGTGATCTAGTGAACAGAACGATACCCAGTCTTGACAAAATATGCGGCTATGAATACACGGCGAAATTCGACTTTGATAATCATTTTAAAAGCGCATCACAAGCAGTCATGTCCTTGAGACACCTTCTCGGCAATTGCTCGGAAAGTGTGGAAACTATGGTATGCTCCTTGTTCGTGCCGCGATGTACCGAGGAAATACGAGGTCCGTATTTACCCTGCAGAGCCGTTTGTCACGACTATGCAACTAAATGTCAGGATAAAATTATAGAGAAAGGACTCGAATGGACGGTGGCTATGTGTAACATCCTGCCGGAGAGAGATAACCCCCACACCACCAAAGGTTACAGAGGAAGATGCTTTACACCACCGAACTTCAGAGATAGCGGCAAAAGTAAGTTAACTGTATTTCGCGCTTATAACAAGACAGGATTAAGCGACATTTGACGCTTAAGAGCGTTATCAATTATCAGCTGGCAGATTGCATCATCATACAATGTGTCTCACGCACATGTTCTAAAGACAAAGCATCTTTATCCGACTAGTGGAACTGCTGATTATAAAAAAGTCCGAAACTAAGAGAGGCCAAATTGTTTTCTTATTAAAACGTCTAGCTTATTGTTATTCAAAGTATTCTTTGAGGAAACTGTGAACGTGTGGTTCAAGGGCTAATCGCTACGACAGTCGGCGAACGTTTGGCAAGCACGTCAATAAAAAGTGAAAGTTAGGATGGTTAGACGTTTGGGATGTTTTTTGTCCTCACCAGTGATATTACCCATTCACCTTATTAACATTTAGCGCAGACGTGTCTCATCACAGATTGTTGTTGACATTTTAGCAATCGATTAGTATGTATGTATTTTTTAGTGAACATGATTGGCTAATCACGGTATTTTGGCGCCAAATTGTCGAGGGCATATTATGCCCAGCACTTTTCATAAGAAGAACAAATATTTCAGGCCCTAAGAGGTTTTGATTATTCAAATGGACTGCCACGCGCAGAGAGAGGACGTATAAAACATTTTATATCATGCCATAGAAAATACGCCAATCAGAATACAGGAAAGCCGTTATGTTCCAACCTTCCCATTCTACGCTGCACATATGTCGTATTGATCGTGTTGATCACTGCATCTATGACACAATATAAAAGTTATGCAACGCTCTGTCGTGGTATACCATGGAATATCTCCGTTGTCACTTTTATTTTATTGGTATACACACACAGTCGTCTGAAGACTCATGAACCCTCATACTAGGGTATGACCAGAAAACGTGAAGTTGTATCGGTGAAACGTGTAAATCTTACTTTTGTTACGCGCGAAACGTGGAGTTATATCGGTGAAACGGGTAAATCTTACGCGAAAAAAAGAACAAATGAGGACGTCAAAACAGCGACCAAAAGCTCTAGAATTACACATCATGCGTGGCCCAATGACAATGTTGTTGATTTTAATAACGCCTCCATCATAGACAAAAGGAACTATCGAATCAGAAAGTTCTTAGAATCCTGACATACCACATACATTATACGTTTATTGAAGGGTTTTTCAGCCAACAGTTATAAATAAATAATATTGCAAGAGCGTAAAAATAGACATGGACACAAAAATAGAGCAAAATAAATAAAACTAAATGTTTATATACAATTGGAAGAAAAAATCTCAAAGTTCCTTAAAGAGTCAACCCCCAATGCGGACAATAACTCTTGTCCACTTCCAGGACAATATAGTATTCATTATAACAAAAATTCTTAACTTTAATTTCATAATTTTATTCTATTTTATTCTATCGTACTTTATTTTATTATTTTATCACACTATATTTTTAGTGCTTTTTTGCCATTTCGCCCGTTGTAGACTGTAGATAAGATAGTCGAAAGCTTGTGTTTTTTATATACTTTTAGCCGAGGAAAGTGTTTAGATTTTTCCATCGTTCATCCTGGCTGCAGTCGGAGCCCTTCTACATTTTCAAGAATATACAAGTGGCTCGTGAGACATCATTTTGGTATAGACCCGAAAGTGTTACATTACTACTATGTACACAAATATTGTATACTTTAATAATGGTGCACTGGCTGTATGCGAAGTTAAACTTCCTCATGACATTCCTCCTTGGTTTAGAAAATATACTGTAATTAAGTAAAAAACGTACAGGAACTAAGGTTTAGTTTCAGGTAGTTTAACAGTTTGAAGAGATCGCACTGATCAGTACATCGATACCTTTCCTATACGCTTTGTGCAAAACTTCGATTTGAGCACAAGGCATTTATAAAAAAAAATCTATCTTTATAATATGCCGCCATTTTGGCTCGCATTGGCTATTTTCAGGCCACATGACCTCTAGCAATGAAACTGTTTCGTGCTACATGTAATCTTTCCTTCGAATCTAAATCTCAATGTTTTCTTCGGTTCCGTCTCGGGACCAGCATTAATAAGTTCCATTAAGTGTTGACAAGACAAGACAAGACAACTTTATTACATTTTTGTAAAATACATTACTAACAGACCTGGCGCCGCAGGTAGCAAAAGCTAGTCGAGGCGGACCAGGAACAATAAAATAAATGAAATTTGCTAATCTTAGTTTAAAAGGAATGTATTACAGGAAAAGCAAAAGCAAAGGAAGAAGTACTGAAGGGAGACTCCTTTTGTATTATTTCATTAAGGCTACATAGTTAATTCGAAATTAATTCAAAGTATCTAGGACAACAGAATTGGAATAGAAGAAGGAAGTACAGCTATGGAAAGTAAAAATTAACTTTTGATATGATGAATTCTAAATCTTTATAAGAGTCTTCGCTTTCCAATATTTTTAACAAAATCATTTCAATCTTCTGTTTAAAAGAAGCTTTAGGGAGTGTCCTTAACTTAGTTGGTATCTCATTCCACAGTTTTGCACCAATTTTTGACAAAGACTTCCTCTGAATTTCAGTATTTGATTTCTGGATATAGAAATTCCTAGAGACTGAGGCTCGTGTATTGTACGAATGGATTTTCGCAGTAGGAACAAACAAGTCCTTCAAATTTGACGGCATAAGGTCTAAACGGTATAAACGTCTGGGCCGGGTTGTCCAAAGCCCGATTAAGCTAACCTAGGATAAGTGAGAATTTTGATTTGAGGTTTGTAACTTTTGTGGTGACGTTTTCTGTTTATATTGTTTGGCCTTCTGGTTTGAGTTTGAATAATTTCAAACTACGCAAAACGTAAGCAGTAAAAACCATTTTTATACCAGAAAAATTTATACTTCGGCTTAAATTTTAATCCCGGGTTAGCGTTAACAGGATTCCGAGCAACCCGGTGATCTAACTGATTTTCGGTTTCTTATCTTCTAGGCTATGAACATAACTGCTCGGACATCGTTGTTCCCGACTGCAAAGGTATCACAGGTTACACTAAAACAGTAGTTTCCGAGGAAGTACAGAAAAAATACAGCTCCTGGATCAGGAGAAAAATCAGCTACGATTTCAACGACAAATGCAGCAAACCGCGAAAAGAAATCGTCTGTGCAGAGAATTTGCCTGCCTGTGTAAACGGCACCGCTGCGTTCCTCTGTAGAGACAGTTGCTATAAGTTTTTTAACACGTGTGCCTCGCCATTCTTCTATGGCAAAGACATGTGTATGGAATTCCCAAAGAGAGGAGATAACCCAAAAGATTCGGTAATATGCAAGCAGAGTCACTGGCCTAGATCAGATAATTGGCAGTTGTCTGAAAAACCTACTATCAAGACAGGTAAAGCTAATTTATTGCCTAGTATGTTTACTTGTTTGTTTTAACATTTCTCAACTTTTTTTTAAAAAATTATATTTTACAGTAAGTGTGCAAAGCGAGCATTCTTTGTTTTGTATGTGCGTGTTTGTTTTTATCTACTTTTTTATGTATTATAACGATAATAAAGTAAAAGCTTCAATAGTAGCTACGCCAAACAGAAAATAAGGAGCTTAAGCAAACCACGACGACGACGGCAACGAGAACGTCACCAAACAAAAGGTGTAATGAGCAGAACAATAGCTGCGCACGTGCGTCATGAATCTTTGTATTTCTTTGCCGTCCCGCTCTGGAAAACAAGAACGTGAAATGACTAACGAGTTCTGCGTGGCCTGAGGAGAACGTGAACGAAGACGGCTAATTTTTTGTATTTAATTCCATTTGGGATTGAACCGGTAGCCTGCGAAAACAGTCGTCCTTCTTCGCTCCCGGCCCGAGTGGCGCCACTCGAGCCGGGAGCGAAGAAGGACGGCTGTTTTCGCAAGCTATTGAACCGGCTGTCATTGCACATTTAGCCTAAGTACATTTTTAGAGCCATTGGCGTACTGAACAAATCTCAGACAATTTCAATTTTCGCTGGTTATGTAGCGCCATCGTCGTTGCGTTTAGCTTCCTCAGTGCGGTAACCTTGTTTGGAACAGTTGGACTCCATCGCACTGGTATTGATCCACGTGTTGCTGGATCAGTATCTCCTGTCGGCTTTGGCATTCTATTACAGCTCACCGATAACAAGAATGAAGCTGTTGTCTGAAAAATATGAAATTTAACGCATACCTGCTATTTTAAAATATTAATTATGTTTGACCGACACCAAGTTTTGTTTCCTGAACAAACTCCAAAAGCCTGATGCCCTGTTGAGAGTATACAACTTATGGGATTGTACCCTTACTAAAAAAGAAACACTTCCTATCCAGCGGTACTTTCCTAACTGCAAATTCAAAGAGCACCTCTCCTGCATGCTGTGATATTCCACAAATATTTTTAACCAATAGAGTGCTTGCTAGGCTTCTGTTTTCAGCTAGTAGTCTTAATTGAGAGAGGTAGATACTGATTCACGTTTTTGTAAACCTGATCAATTCAACTCGCTTCAACTCTTCCAACCACAAGCACGACAGAAACTGAATGAAAAGTTAATTTACTTTTTTAGGTACATCGGAGACTCCCTCAGACAAGACAGATACAGGTATGTATCTTTCCGTTGAATGTCACTCACATTGCTGTAGACGTTCTACACAACCTTGCAGGACTGAACTGTATTGCTCAGTACAAAACATCCGGGGGGGTGGTACTCTCTTATATGGGTTAAATAGATGTGTGCGGCCCCAACGGGTTTTTTTCTGGTCGTTTTGGTCAGAATTGGTCTCAAATAGGGTATGGTTTTCTTTAGGTGCTACAAACAAAGCGACAGAAGATGTTCATCATGGGGGTATTCAGACCACGGAAAAGACAGGTAATCAATCAATTTCAACTCTTCATTGGTAAAAAACTATTTTTTGCGCAGTTGAAGACGTTCGCGCTCATTGTTACTGCGCACCCTATCTTCGCACGAAATTCATGTCGAACGTCACGCCACGTCATACATCGAGCGCGCGCGCTAAGGAAGAAATGTAAGCAAGTAAAGGGCTGGCACCTGCTGCGCTAACTTCGCCTGCAGTTTAATCTCTTAGATGCTCGGTGACACCCATTTTCTTTCCGTACATCTTAAGAGGGATTGCCTTGTGAGAATAAGGCCTACATTTGGTTAAAATCGGTTCAAATAGGTTAAACCAATTTTTTTGGAAGGAAATAAGGAACCAGCGAACCATTCTAGTTTTATTTGATCAACTATTTGCAAAGAATGTGTGTTACAGTCCTTTAAAAGCGGTGAGTGGGCCCTTAAAATGACAATGAACTCAGTTGAGGACGGGTGGATCCAGGATTTTCCAAGGGGGATGACTGTTATCTTGGGGTTCCAGAATCAATGGGGCATGTTCCCAAAGTGTTTTAATTTCGAGAATTGGACCCTCAGTGAAAACCACAACTAGAAATATTAGCAATGTCACAAAGTAGAAAATACAAAGCTATACAATGAGGTACCTCTCCAGAGGGTTTGCCTTATCTGCCATAATATTTACAACCTTTTTCAAATTTTTGATGTTTTGCTTCTGCAAAACGGGGGTGGCTAGCAATGGCGATCTTCCCCCTCCTAAATCCGCCCCTATTGAGGCAGGTATTAACCAGTTTTGGTTTGTTTATTTACAGATAACGTTCTACCGCCCGGTATGCATGTGCGAGGGGACCAGGGTGAACGCAAACGGTCCAGCTCCAGCAAACTGACTGTAGGCCTTGTAGTAACATTTATTATACTTCTTTTAATTGCAATAGGAATAATAGGATTCTTATGGTATCGAAGAAAGCGAAGTCGTCTATTCGACTATCAGAAACAAGTTCTTTATTCTGATGACAAAGCAGAAGAATTTGAAATTTTTACTTGAGGATTGACTAAGTCTTTTTGGAAAATAGAAAGCAGAACAAAATCGTTATTACACGATTACTGAATGTAATAATGGACCTAAGGGAATATTTCGGTTGAATTTCTCCTAGTAAAGTATCGTCAACTAGCACAGAAGGGACGGATTTGCTCGTCGTACCTTTTAGGAGTTAAAAAAGCGGTTTTGGTGTAAAAGAAACATGGTACCTCTTAGGTGTGAAAAACATTTCAAGCCACACCCAAAAACAGGATCTTAGTACCCCTTAAGGGTTCTTTTCAAAATTTCTGACGTGTACCCCCGTGCTGTTTATATGGTAGATCTTCCGGGCCAGTGATCACAAGGAGTTACCTTTCATAAACGGGTTTAAGGCCAAAGAAGTAAAACTTTTGGAAAAGTGAGTCTGCTTTTAAATTTCTTAAGGTTAACTTATCAAAGATGTGCTCCTTTATTTAAAGTTAACCAGATGCTGTATACAATGAAGGGCTGCAATAAATATGTTAAAGAAGTTGACTACTTTGTGCATTAGCGATCATGCGCGTGGCATAAAAACCAGTAGGATCATCGTCCCCGGTTTGTTGTTGAACATATTATAAATCTAGTACGATTTTTGACTATTTCGCGTTTATTTCACTTTCTGCATGTTGAAACGTGCACACTGAAATTCCAACCTGTATAATCCTTTATACTTTTACCCCGCTCATACGGCCTCTCAAACTTAAAATGATATCTCCATTTCGCATGTTTATTATAGAACAGTTGTTTAGAAATGCAACGAAGTAACTCAATTTAAGACCAGTCATGAGGTTTGAGCGTTAATGCGGCCAAATTTTCATGGCCCGTTAGTGACCGCAGTGTTATTCTCATGGCGTCACGGCAGTCATTGGTGTTTCACAACAATGAAACGACGGCCATAATCAATCCAATAAATTTGCATGGCTCAGCTGGTCACATGAGAGAAAACACTCTTCGGCGGCGCAAAAGAGGGAAGAGGGAAGAATTCTTTCAATTTAATATGACTTCTTCTTTACTATTCCACTATTCAATGGCAGTCCCATAAACACACTCCAAAACGAGGCGCACATAATTATTGAGGCGGGAACCGAAGCGCATACATTACAGTGACGTCCTTGGCATCCTCACTGAATTGTATCGAAAATACGCCAAATTATCGAGTGGTAAAAACCAGAATATTTTATGAATGACCGCAGAGATTGTGTCAATCATGTTATTCACGAGAAAACTAAGTTCACATCTTCGCGCCGTTATGGATATTTCTTTTTTTCACACAAAACAAAAAAAAATAAATAAAACGAAACGATTATACAAAAGCGGAAAATGGCGTAGTCGACCTCCTCGACATCTGGGTCCCGGATGTGGTTTTGCACGAGTTCAACACGAGGTCTGATTGTTATGTATTTTATCAATAGGGAGCTTTGTGCGTTTCTGTAATGCGTTTGCTATCTTCACCGTTCGTGCGTAATTTTATTGAAAGATCAACAACCTGGAGACACTGTTTTCCACCAGATTACCAATACAACCTGCTGTGTATGCTTGTGACTAAGTGTTGTAAATATGGGATAATGCAAAGTCGCAAAGTCGCGTTGCGATGGAAAATTAACACAATATCAACATAGAAAACAATCATCTTATCGAGTCGCTGATAGACTAGGATTTAACAAGAGGCCAGATAATAGTCTCTTGGTTTTAATTAACCTTGTTGTTCAAGATTTCAGTTCTTGGGTTCATTTTCAATTTCTTTTAGTTTGCTTCCGCAAGCGCCGGTCAGTAAGCGAATCGTGAGTCAGCGGCTTGATTTCTAAATTAAAATTCATAAATTATATATGATAGTTTTTCCTCGCTGCAAAACCGGAAATTTGCATTTGTCGTCGACTTGAACACGGACGAGGTGAAGATGAATCTGTTCGGATGGGTTTTATTCGTTGCTTTAGGAATTTCGCTCGTAGAATACGCGTCAAGTTCGTCATGCCAGAAGTTGAATAGCACTCTATTCGCCGATTGTGTACAAGCGGGCTACAATGTCACCGAATTTTATCCAAACACATCACCAAAACAACTTTCCAGTTTAATTGCAAGTATGCGGAGCATATTTAAAAACTGCTCTTCACTGTCAAGTTTAATGACTTGCTCAGTTCAGCTTCCGAAATGTCCAACGGCAGCATCAACATTACCATGCAAAGATGTGTGCAGGAATTTTGTTTCAGAATGCCACAACAGCTCGAGCGAGAGCGATGGACTCATCGCTTTATTCAGAGGTATTTGTGAGCTTCTTCCTACAGACAAATGCTTGCCAACGCCAAACAACTTAAATAACAGTGCTTCTGGTAAGTGTTGAGTGCATTTTTTCTAATTTCATAATCGCCTGAATCAGGAATTGTTAGAATTAGTTGATTTACATCGTTATCATGGCTCGTTGGCAGAATGTTACAAGTCTAGTCGACAAATGTGAAGTCTTTCAACCATAAAATTTGTTGTTGTGACGTGCAATCAGAAGACTAACCGGCTTAACTGTTGAATATCATCCCTTTATATTATGCGAATACGCGCTAAAAGCACGCAAAGGGATATGGTTGACCGGCTCAATAAACAGAATATTTGACGCAGCTACGATACATCACAAGTAGATAAAGCCATTAACAGGTGCCTGTACATAGTAAAAGCGAATAGATTCATCACTCACTCCTCGAAGACAAATAATAGCGGCCAACGATAGTTGATAAATTGTTTTCATGTCGTTAACCAGCCAGATTTACTCAAGAACAAAGCGCTTGTCAAGACAGCCAATGTCACCAGGCTCGCAATGTTTATCGTAGTGCTCGAAAATAGACAATGTAGACAAAACAGAGATGTTTACGAATGTCTATTCCAAACCTTTTCGCTTTTCTTTTGTTTGTTTAAGCTTTTTTTGCGTCCGTTTCCAGAAGCTGTCAAGTGCAGAAGACTCACTGTAAAGCAGTGTCAAAATGCCGGATACAACGTCACTTCAGTGTCAGATGCATACCAACAGATGGTCGAATCAAGTGCAATATTTCGAGACAGCGATGCCAACTCCACGCTGCGCAAAATAATCTGTATGGAGATTGCACCACCATGCGATGCCAAAAATGACCAGACATTAATTGTCCCCTGTAGATCCATGTGTGATAAAGCATTTAATGAGTCACGGTCAGAGTTTGTGAAAGTTTTCAAGGCCCAAAAATACTGCTCAACATTTCCGGAGCTTGCACACAACACAACAGTGGATGGAAAAGAGTATTGCAGTCTCCAGACTTGGCCAAATAATGGCTATTGGCCCAGCAATTTGTGGGCATCCCTTACCACAACAGGTATGTAATAAATAATAATGGAAAGATTAATCCATTGGACCAGAAGAAGAGAAAAAAACCACGACGTTAAAACAAGTAACTGTTGAATGTACAAATTAAAATATTTTTGCCTGATATTTCGGTTACTCAAACCGCTGCAAGAAATGATCATCATCGCGCATTTTGTGTTTCATTTTGTCGTCTTGGTGGCTGTCGTTGTTCAGTCGTTTGTTTTCTTTGGCCTTCATTGAGTTATGATGCATGCAGGAAGTATGGCGAAAGCGGAATAAGCGTAAGAAGTCGAGGGCCCAACTGCAGGCTTCTTGAGTGTTCACACTGAAAACTTTCTAAGTGTATCATAAGTCGGTGATGTACAGATGAAAGAATAAGTCAATTGTTATATAACATTGCCAACGGTAACACTGACGATTTTTTGGCAAAGTGAAACCGGCTAAAGCCTGGTTCTCATATGCCGCCGACATACCTTGGACATGGCAGCCGGCACGGCTGACAACGCTGTGGCATATGTGAACATTTATGGCCGACTCATAATCTGTCCCAGGCATTGACCGCCGCCTTGCCTGTGGAGTTGAGCTGAGTTCAACTTCGCAGGCAAGGCGGCGGTTGTCGGCGATCAAAATATTCTATGTGAACATCATGTACGGAGATCTGCGGACGCAAAGTATGGCGTAACAATTCTACTTGTCCCACAATTCCTTACTTTCAAAGTGCCAATTTGAGTACGTCGGCGATCCATCGCAGATGCGCCGGGGACCCACTGGAACAGATGGCCGAACGTTGTCAGTTGCAACCGGCAACTACGTCGCAGGTAGGTCTGCGGGATATGAGAACCAGGCTTAACTTTGCTGCCGTCCTTATCGTGCAGCACTGGGCTATCATGCGCGCTTACTTGTGAATCTTTGCTAACTGTTTTCATGGAAAATGAATGTATTAATATAATCTTTCAATTGCTTGGATTTAGGTCAACAACCAACGCCTGTACCGACGGTTAATTCAAACACGCCTACATCGACTGCAACTGCAAGCGCGCCTGCACCGACGTCTAATTCATCCAAGCCCATGCCGACGACCAATGTGACCGCCTCTGTTAATGTGTCCACGGCTAAAGTAACCACGCCTGCACCTTCTACTAAGGGAACCAAGCCTACATCCACAACTAATGGAACCGAGCCTGCACCTTCTACTAAGGAAAGTACGCCTGCATCCACAGCGAATGTAAGCTCTCCTGCATCCACACCTAACGTAACCACGCCTGCACCTTCTACTAAGGGAACCAAGCCTACATCCACAACTAATGGAACCATGCCTGCACCTTCTACTAAGGAAAGTACGCCTGCATCCACAGCGAATGTAAGCTCTCCTGCATCCACACCTAACGTAACCACGCCTGCACCTTCTACTAAGGGAACCAAGCCTACATCCACAACTAATGGAACCGAGCCTGCACCTTCTACTAAGGGAACCAAGCCTACATCCACAACTAATGGAACCGAGCCTGCACCTTCTACTAAGGAAACCAAGCCTACATCCACAACTAATGGAACCAAGCCTGCACCTTCTACTAAGGAAAGTACGCCTGCATCCACAGCGAATGTAACCTCTCCTACTTCCACACCTAATGTAACCACGCCTGCATCTTCGACTAACGGAAACTCGCCTGCTCCCTCGACAGAAAGAAGCACGCCTTCACCTACGGTTCATAAGTCAAGTACAAGCAGCAGTCCAACTTCTGGAATGAAAGGTAAGAGCCAACCAAAAGTGCAAGTTTGGTTATTATCAGCTACAGTGAAAATCGTTTCCTCCGTCTTTGGAAAACGTTGAATGTTTCACAGTGAAGAGGCGTTATACTTTGATAGAATTTCGTTTCATTTTTGTTTCTCGTTTCGCAGTCTCGAAAATAAATATGCTACTTGCAGTATGGTGTCCTCTCGAAAATTAGGGAGAGGAGTATGAGGCAGGGGTCTTCAAACGAGAAGGGACTGAGGCGAGGCAATGGTAGAGCACTCCTCGTCCTCGTGCCATTCCGTCAGTTTAGTTCGCCATTCAGTCTAAGAGAAAAAGAGTCTTCACATTTATGCGAGATTACCTTTTTTTTCTTAAAAGTTCCTAAAGATGGAAAGATCCGGACTTGCTGTTCTTTATTGTGCCGCATTGAAGCAGCGCCACATTTTTGCGGGTAACTTTTCTTATTTGTATGACAATCAAATTCAAAGTGGATGTAAGGAAATTTCAGAGACTACAAAATTACCACAGCGTTGTTATTCCTGCTCGCCTTCTCTTTCATTACTACTCGGGTATGTAGCTCGTGCTGATAGTAAAATAGCGCGTTCCATTTATCTCGTTTAACTTTATTTCTATCTTACGCCAAAGGTTCCACTCCTACAGTTGTCAGTGCAAGTACAGGCGGGAAAATGTCCACAGGAGCCATCGCTGGTACAGTACTTGGTATACTGGTTCTCCTGCTCGCCATTGTCGTCGGAGCTGTTTTTTTCAGAAGATATTACCGAGCGAAAATTCAATACGGACACAGTCTCATGGTGGATATGGATGAATTGTAACTTAACAAATGACTGTGCAGTCAGTTAAGTCTTTATTACAATAGTGGTACAAGACCTGTACAAGAATCGTATTTTCGCGACAGTTTACTTCTTTACTAGCGAAGGAAATATTTTCTGGCACCACTTAGTTATCTTTAATTCCCACTGCAGGATTACCACTTTAAAATAATGATTATTTTCCTTTCAAGAAACAGGAGTTCAAGTAGCTTGATTAGAAGAGCTCCCTTTGTTGTTACCTGATAGTGTACCAAGAGAAAGCAGTCTTTCTCTATAATATTTTGTATTTAATAGCCTTATTTGTAGTGGCAGGTATTTTGTTATTTGATAGTGGTTAATACAAGCAGTATGACTAGTTTTGATACGTAACTATTTTCGAACCACATTTTCCCAGGATAGGAACTTACAAGTGATGAGTGTATGATCAAAGGTTCCAGGAGATTGTTAAGTATAAGTTAAAATAAAAGAAATAAAAAATGCAGACATAGAAAGTTGTGTTTTGAGTTAAGCTTTCGGTGTTGTACAGATAGTACATAACAGAAAATTTAAACATCCAAGGTAACTGCAACAAAAACAATTAATAAGACCGATATTCAAGAAAAAAAACAGTATCAACGGCCCGGTTACATCTTTTAGCTGGAAGGAGTCGGAGAAGGAAACATTTCCACCAATCTTCTTATGAGTTACAGCACTCTCACTTAAATGATTTGTTTTCGACTCGCACTTACTTCTGGGGGTTCTGCTCTGGGCTCTTGTATCGCGCCTTGCCCCGATAATCCTGCTATCACCTCTGCAGCACCAGATGAGGCGTGCGTTAAAGTAAGGGACAGACCATTTTTTTCAGGGGGGGTGAGGTGGGTTGGGTTGAGAAGTTTGCAAATGTTTTTGTTCGCCCACAGTTGGTTGTATATGATGTTTTATGGTGGATAATAGCTTATGAAAGATTTTTTTATAACTGTGAAACACAGGACCTGTATAGTAGGAAGCACTTGCTCGATTTTTTTCTTCATAGCTCCCCTTGCACGAGTGCGTTTTTTTTTTAGCCGTTATGCTGTGTAGGGATATTTTTTTTGTTGATAATTGTCCAAACCCCCGCCCCCTCCAAAACATAGTGATTCATCCCTAATCTGCTGCCCAACATGAGTGCAGGCGCCACTCAGTAGTAGCAACGAACTTTCACGTTGTATTACGCCTGCACTTTCAACACTCGGCGGATTTTCCTCGCACAAAAAATATCCCGTATGAGCCTCTGTACGTAAAGTAGAGAACGGTTACATCACTGCTGATGAAATTGAGCACTAAATAATATTTCATATGATCCAGCATCATCATTGATTTCAATACGTACAGCAATAACAAACTGAACTTAAGTGGTGTCTCCGATTATCCGATGAATTATATAACTGAATTGTCTGCCGCAGTTTCTACCTTTATATAATTGCACAAACATTCTAACGGCAGAAGAGGTTTTTTGAGTGAGATATCGTTTCATGTTATTTTTCTTCGCGTTGCAAGATAGACGTGGGGCGCGAAACGACGTAAGTTTACTCATACAATATCATCAGTTTTTTAAGAGAAATTTAACGCTCACCAAAAAAAAAACAACTTAATTTAATAAATCATACAGTTTTCTAAGGGGTCGATTTACGTTACAGAAGTAACAACTACAAACAGCTTGCTCGGTATAAATTCATCAAATGTACGTCCTGGTCGTGCCTCCTCATCACTGATCTGATGTAGGAATGTCATCTTGTTGTTTAGTGTACCCCATCCCAAGTGCACGGCTGCGCCACTTCCACCAAATAATCCCTGCCAGCCCGAGTCCCACAATACCCAGGGACCCTACCACGGCTACGGCAATGACCCACGCTTTGGAACCTTCAGTTTCAGGCTCTGCTGTTGGTGCTACTGTTGCTTCTGTAAAGAGATGCAAATGTTATAGCACAGTTACTTATCACCAGTTGAAGATACGTCGGACGGCGTTCGACAACTGCCGAGGATCATTTTTTTGTGTTGTAAGCTGGGTTAGACTTAATCACATAAGCTTTCGGGGAGGGGGGGAGGCTTAACCAAGGATCATTCTTTTGGTGTTCTCAGCTCGGTTAGACTTAATCACATAGGCTTTCGGGGAGGGTGGGGGGAGGCTTAACTCAGGATCATTCTTTTGGTGTTCTCAGCTGGGTTAGACTTTACCACATAGGCTTTCGGGGAGGGGGGAGGCTTAGCTCAGGATCATTCTTTTTGTGTTCTCAGCTGGGTTAGACTTAATCACATAGGCTTTCGGGGAGGGGGGGAGGCTTAACTCAGGATCATTCTTTTTGTGTTCTTAGCTGGGTTAGACTTAATCACATAGGCTTTCGGGAAGAGGGGGGTGGGGTTAAGGCATGGACCATGCTTCCACTGACCATCAACGTGTTACCTCTATATTGGTCACTGTCACCTCTAGTCTCTTAAAACAAATCTTTTTCAGAGGACGTTTCTTAGCTAATTCGTTTCGATTATTTTAGAATTTTATTAGTGCATATCATAATCATTAAAAAACTTGTATGAAAGTTGTTTTGGGGATTCTTAAGCGGTATTTACGGTCTATAAGTAGTTCTATTTTCTTAAAAATTGTAATGCGCAGCTGAAAATGTCAATGTTATTAATTAAATGTTATTATTCAGTTGTTACATCTAAAATACTCTAAATAACTTTAGAATTAATTCCTTACTTCCCAACTTCTAAAATCAGTGCGGTGTGGCGCAACATTACCTTCGCAATCGTACCCCTAACTTCTAACTTAGAAGAGGAATTGCTACTGTCATCACCCTCCCCTCCCTCCTCCCCCCGGCCTACTACCATCTAGCCTCATTAGGGTTTAAAACCCTCACGGTAGAGCAATGGTTTGATCTAATTCGGAGGTCGTGGGCGGAATCCCACCGAACTCAAAGTTTTCCTTTTTAGGACAAACACTCAGAAAGAAATACTTGATTGATTTCTTGCTACTTAAAAAAACAATTCTCTATATTTCAGCTTTTTATATCAGTGCTGCTTGGTGTACAAGTTCTCTTTTACATAGACTTACCTATGTATTTGAGCCACAAAAATGGTTCCGGCCATTTTTTACGATCACAGTAGCCGTGATTGGTGTTTCCCTCTGTCAGGGTACCGCAAAACTGTACTCCCATGAAATGATTCCTTAAAAACCATATGGATGTGCATGATCAATTAAAAGCTTCACACCTACTGGGGACATGTCCCGGGGATGTGAAGCGAAAGACAAGCCCTTTGCGTGTACGCGTAGAACGCATGTTGCAGGGACAATACGCAAGCTGGTGCACACCATATAGCTATTGAGTTATTTCTATGCTATAGCGGGCAAAGTTTGCAAGAGCACTCAGGCCCGTAGGGAGGGGGGTGTGATGGGTGCGCCAGCACCCCCCCCCCCCCCCCCCGCAGACTGCTGAGGTCCACTTGTTTGTTAAAAAAATAAATAGTAAAAAAAAAAATAATAGTGTTGTTCTGTTTGCCAAGATGCACCCAAGGAGGCTTGAGCTTGGCACACTTCTGAAAGATCGTGATGATCAGCAGCCAGCCGAGTGAACAATACGGATTTACAACTTTATTTCTATTTTTGTTATTTTTAAATAGTGACATTGGCATTGTTATTCTCTACATTGTAAAATACATACGTAAAGCATTCTCTTTGCCAAAAAAAATCAATTTTGAAGTTCAAAATTTGACAAATATCCACGTTTTTAGGTTTGCTTTTAGCGACCTATATTGCTATCATACTGACCTTCAAAACGCACGAAATGCAGTCTCAGACAACTTAATTTTCAAAATTTCCCGGGGGGGCATGCCCCCGGACCCCCCTAGTAAAGAGCGCCTCCGGCGCTCGTTGGTCCCTATAATCAACTGATCGCACCCACCCGTAAAAAATCCTGGCTACGGGACTGGCACTGCACACGGTGCAACACTAAAAACTGAGGTCATCTCAACCAGTGGATTTCATGCAACATGTTGCGAGGACCAGACAAAATTTGGTCCCCGCAACAGAACATTTTCGCCGAAAAACGGGTATGCATGTCACACGGGAAAAACTGTGTTCTACTGTTTCTTATTTTAATTATACTATAAGTTTTACTAACGACGATTTCTCTTCATTTAAGAATTCGACCAGGGAGGCGATACTGCGAAAAAAATTGACGTACTAAGTTAAAATTCAGATGTTACAATTAATCGTCAAGATTTACAACTTTCACATACTGCATTTCAGAATAAAAGCAAGAGCTTTGAAAGTCAAGCGCGATCTTCTTCACATAATTTTACAGGTAAAACTGAGCAAAACAAATCACTAAATTCTCACTGGAATCTACGCGAAATGAGACGACGGCTCGACGGTATGACTTCCTGATGTTGTTCGTGGCGCAGTGCACTCTGGTAAAAAGTGGCGTAGTGCACTCTGGTTAAATGCAATGCATTCTGGTAAAAAGTGATGAATTCGAGAATTCGTATCCCCTTCTGTAGATTATTCTTAAATCCTGACTATGTTGCTGCTCGCTCGCTTCGCTCGCTGCGCAGCAATTACCAACTGGCCTTGTAGTCGATCGGACGATAGCCTGTGAACATAGACGGACAACAGAAGGAAACAAAAGCTGGAAATACTCTGTGTTCGCAGATAATCAGCAAGATAATCACCTGAAATAAGCCGGGCAGTCTGTGCTCGCAAGCTTTGTATACATCCACCCCCTCCCCTCAAGAAAACGAAGAGATTTTGAGGGCAGGGGTCGGATGTAAAGAGGCTAATCTGACAGTGGTGAGCTCAATTCCAGATTAACTCTAGTCAAATAATTACCTGAAAAAATCCGGGCAGTCTCTAGCAATGTCATCACAAACCGATCTGCACAAGGTCTTCAATCCGGGACTCTTTTCATCCGGGAAACACGGTGGGAACAGCTCTCCACAATACAACTTCTTGATATTTGTTTGGCACTTGGGAAACTTGGAAAGGTCTTTTTCCACATTCTTGGGAAAGGCGGTTTCTAAATCTCCATCGTCGTATGTTTTGTTGTAAATATATTTGTATACCGTTTTTTGAGCTGATTCCGAATATAAAGTGTGTTCATAAATACCCAAGTTTTTACACGCAGGAAATACCAACTTTTGACAACCACGATCCAACGGACCTAAAACAAGAAATACGGCATACTAAGTTTTCAATACGCAATTACTTTTGTCTCCATGTCATCCCCAGATCTACTCGTTTAGAAATGTCGTTGACGATCGAGGGGTCTGGGGACAAGAATCTTGCGTCTCCATTTCTCATATGATTTTCTCGGTTTGTGAAGTGCGCAACGAAAACATTTAATAATACACATTCATGGCTCTATCTAATAATAATAACAATATGTATTACTTATATTGCGCCTTTTCTATACAATTTTCAAAAACGTATCACAACAGTATATAACTTAATAACTAAACTAACACCTGAAATAAAAAACAAATAGAGAAACGACATCAGTATGTTTTAGATGTGCTCCTGATCATTCTAGAATTCTTTTCCTTTTCTAGTCTCCAAGTATTGATTGAATTTTAAATACTTTTGTTCTTGGGCCATCGTAATTTGATCAAAAATATGTTTATCACTGCTGTTTGTGTCTTATTTTTGATTGATTGAATTTGTCAGGGTTCTCTTGATCCCTTACTATATTTAAAGTGGTACTATGACGAAAATCGCACCTTTCCTATTTAAGCCATTTGAAGACATAAACAAGTAGACTGCATAAGAAGTAAAATGCTGTTTACTTCTTTCAAATATCTCTTTTCGTTCCAGAGATATTCAAGTTTTTAAAATATGCAAATTAGGCAAGTGATGACGTCATATACTCAAACAGATTTTGCCTTAGTATGATGAAAAGAGATATCTCAGCCAGTTTGTAA